>ML776656.1:1825145-1856658 GCA_009831015.1 Picea engelmannii | reverse complement strand
GCAATGATGCTAGTATACTCTTGATGAGAATAGAGGATTCCTCAAGAGAATAGTGGTAGCATAACTTTTCTATGAAATTCCTTGAAAATTGAAGTGCATCCATGGCCTTTTTATAGCATTCCCTTGAGGTATTGTCCAACCAGTGTGTAGTGTGCAAAGAGGCTAATTAGGGCATTTCTAGTTCTTTGACTAGCCACCCAATCGAATCTAGTCCAGATTTGAGTGTAAAATAAACTTGGAAGTTGAACCAGAAGTGGGTGGGAGGCCGACCACTCTCATAAATGCATCGTTTCTCAGGTGCGCGGATTTTTGTGACAACAACCGTGCATCGGGTGCATGCACCCGATTCTTGTGTTTTTGTTTTGCACATGTGTGTGTGTGCCTGTGTATTCATAGCGCCTTTTAATTTTGTCCCTAGTTATATATTTTTTGACCCTTTAGAGATTCTTTTGGGGTAATTTTGGTCCATGGGTGACCTCATAACTATTTGACAATGCTGAATTCTTGTAACCATTTGCGAATGAAATTTCAGTGATAACAAATGACCCCTGATGGATGAGGTTAGGAGCATATGTATAGCCAAAATCCATCAATGTTTCTTCTACTGAGATTTTTGTTGTAAGAGAGAGCGATAGTGGGATTGTCAAGAGTTACCCATTGGAGGGAGAAGGGAACCTGTAGAACCCGAACTTCCATAAGGTGTGTAAAAATAAACTGTGTACAAATGAGGCGGGCATGCCCCATGCTCGTGTCGTGTAACTCAAAAGAGCAATGATGTGTTGATGTAGACCACTACATCACTCTCAGAGGCGGTCATGATAAAGGAAGAAGAAAATTCTACAGAGGAACATACTCTGAATGGTAGGTAGTGACATCTATAATAAATGCCACAGATTCTGTAGGCATTGAGAGCCCATCCCAGTTCAGAGGTCTTCGACAAATATAAGAAATAACTGCAATAGTCTCAAAGTAAGACCCACCGTAACATGAGAAAGTGTTGAAGTCAAATGTTATGGGGGTCAATGACAACAGGGAGCAATTGTAGTTCCCTTTGTTCCATCTGAGATCTCTCATTGGAAAGGTAATGAGAGTCAAGATAATGTCGCCCTTTTGGAAAACTGTGTCGATGTCGACAAAAAGGGGGATGCGACTCCCAGAATCAAAGGGCTTCGTGAAATATACTAGGTGAGATGATGAATTGGAGGAGGTACATGGTCAAAGTCAAGATGTATGCAGACTCAAGACTACCCTTGGTTGGGGGTAGATGCGAAGTATAAGTGGTCGCAACCGTTCAACTAAGTTGAGTGTCAGGGGGACAACAAGAAGTGGGATAAGATGTGCCAAAGGTGGGACACAATGAACAAACTCAGAGGGTAGAGGTAAGTAGCCAGTGGGATACTCAGAGTATATAGACGATGTCAACAAGGGTAAATGATAAGGGGTGCCCCAACCAAAGGGCAACATGGGTTGTGTTTTCCAAAAAGGGAAGAAGGTCACCAAAGGTGACGAAAAAAAGGGTAATGTAAATGCTGGAAACAAAGGTGTTTGTACAATAAACTAAATAATAAGTTGGGATGAGTGTACAAATACAGAAACGGGTGCCCCAATGTAATATGGTTGGCCCGGGTAGGGCACAATTTTCTTGGAGAACTAGTGGAGGGTGGGGGCCCCATGGGTGGGTTTCTGTATGAGGTAGGTGAAATGAAGGGAAATTTGCAGAGGGGAAAACTGATTGTGGATGAAATGGAGGGTTCATGATACTGTGGAGGTGCAGTCAAAAATAGAACCTTGAAGAGATAATCTAGGAGTCTGGTGGGAAAGCTAGCAAAATGAGGAGAAGGAGTATGTGGTTGATTCGCGACATAATGTAAGACTATCGAGACTCCCATCCCTAAAGGGTTGAGAAACATCATGAGTGTCAATGTGCAAAAGGGTGCTATGAATGGGACAACTCACATGGAGGAGAGTGCTACCGGGTGACAGTACCGAAGATGCAAATGGAGGTGTTGGAATTACAGAGCCAGAGATGGGGATCCTAGAGGTAAATGTCAGAGGGTTTGACTGGAGATGCAAGTGAGATTAAGAGGAAATGATTACATGCCAGTGCTAATGATATACCTGAAGGGGTTGCATGGATGTATGATGACCAAGTACCTGCACACATGAAAACCAAATACCCGACATGAACAATATCTGAAGAGAATCGAACATACGAGCATTTATTGGATAATTTTGTATATGAGCATGCGTACCTGGGTGGGGTATGAAAAAATGGCACCCCAGGGGATTAGGATGAAAAGTGGCTTGGGGACTATCTTGATGTAGATGCCGAGATGTTGATCTCATGGTCGAAGATGGATCGAAGAATGGACACTCGAAGCTCCCGGAATGGTGAGTGGAAGTTTGGCGAAAAGGCCTATATATAGCTATAGGGCCCACATTGCCACCTCATTTGTACTTGTTGCCAGAGTGACTGGACGAGTGATATTCAAAGGAGATTTGGAGATTCTAGGAGAATGAGGTAGTCAATCGAGGACCAGTGAGCTTTAGGTTAGTAATCTGATCATCCTGCATAGAATTAGGTTTTTATATTTTTGGGTAGGGGCTGTATGGAGGGCCGTACAAAGGGTTTTAGGGATGTGGGCCCCCAAGTGCGTGGGCAATCCGGAAATATGCATGCACAAGTGTGCGCCTAAGACTGAGGTCGTGGTCGACTATTTTTCTTCGCCATGGTGCTGGTGAGGGCAACCATTTCTTCACTGCTGAGGCAGCACAGGTGTGGCAGCAGATGCCGCAGGTGATATTGCAGTTCCCATATGTTGGTGTTGACTTTCGGGATGATCCAGACATGGTGTTACCTCTAGGGGAGGTTGTTGATCACCGAGGTATGTTTATGAGTTTATATATATATATATATATTGAGATAGCATGACATGTGTATTAGGTATAGATGCTGATACTATCTGTTGTTTGTTTGTATGTGCAGATGTGGAACCTTTCGGACACGAGGTTGAGTTGCTGAGGGCACTGGCTCGCCAGGAGCTGGGGAGACTGCTGTAGGGAGGGTCATGGGTAGGAGAGAGATGTCAACATGAGGACGCTGAGGTGAGACCAGCTGAGCCTAAGAGAGTAGCGAGGAGATGCCAGTTTGATGACCCAAGTGTCGGGCCATCACATGCTCCTCTGACGGATGTCGGAGCAGATTTTCAGGATATTTTCCGCCGCCTAGAGGCGGTGCTACACGACATTCCTGAGGGAATGTGGTCACATATCCAGAATGAAGGAATCCTGGAGCAGTGTGTGGCGGTTCTTCCGCCGTGGCAGGCGGTGGTACGATGAGCAGTAGTAGTAGGTGCTGATATGACCAGACAGTCACCTCCCGGTCTGGAGGGACCAGTAGTGGGCGGAGAAGCACTGCCTGAGGGAGGGGCAGGAGGTGGTTCTCTAGAGGCACCATGAGTGGTTCTCTAGAGGCACCATGAGTGGTGCTCTATGTATTTTTTGTATTTTTGTATATAGGCTGGTGAGCCCATTTTGTATCGAGGTGCTTTACTGGCTTGCAGATACTTGTATTTATGTATGTAAACATTTGGATGGCACTGTGGACTAACTTATATATACATTAGTATAAATTTTGAGATCTATGTGATGTTTACATGTGTTTTTTAATGTGTTGATGATGTCTAATCTATATATGTTGTGACAGGTTTTTGATATGTTTATGTATGTGTAGAGATATCTTGGTGTGATATATGCCAGTCTAACACAATGTTAGCTAAGTTTTCTGTAATTTTATTCAATTGTCTTGGAATATGTGTAAATGTAATGAAATCAAGATAAAAGTGTCACCTGCAGGTATTTGCGAAAGAGGCAAGGATCACAAACGCGGTACACATTGTTGAGTTGGAGAACGACTAGTTGAGAGTCAAGAAAGACACTAAGGTGAGGAATATGATGATGTTGGGCATCGACGAGGAGGCCAATGATGGAAGTGTATTCAGCTTGGTTGTTGGTGGCTGAACCCAAACATATGCCCCTTGAATGGAGCATTTCATGCGAGGGGGTATAGAGGGCCCAAGCTACCGAAGTGAGATTTTGTGTCCAATAGCTGGCGCCATCGGCATAACCGATGTGGTAGGCTGGTGGAGGAAGCATTTGTCAATAGCACAAATGATAGTTTAGACGTGAGGGATGGAAAAAAATATTAAAAACACTATAAAAGAAATAACCTAAAGTAGAATTTCTACGCTTAGGAAAAAAATTTCTTTAAGTATAACCCGTTGATGAGTTCTTTGAGAGTGAGGCCTTCGGGAGAGGCCAAAATTTATGTGCCTTTGGTGAGACAATGTTGGATAATATATGGTCCATGCCATAGTGACTTGACTTTACCATGACTAAAGGTATCGTGAGTGATATCATAAGCAAGGAAGAGGTCGCCTTTGTGAAATGAGAGAAGGTTGAAATGGCGATCAAAGGAGGCCTTTGACCATTTTTTAGCTACCTCATTGTGTTGTAAGGAAGATCGACGATATTCATCCAGGGACTCTAAGTTCAGCAAGAGATTCTCCATTGGAACAGTGTCAGGTAATAGCTCAATTGCGGTGCGTAAGGTGGGAATTTTTCACTTGATGGGAAGAGTGGCCTCGACCCCATGGACTAGATGAAATGGTGTGAAACCAATGGATTTTTTCACAGCTGTACGGTAAGCCCATGGCGCGGAAAATAAGATATGGTGCCAATTAGTCTTATGTTTGCTAATTGTGCGTTGTAACATGGTCTTCATGACCTTGTTAACTGCTTCAACCTGTCCGTTAGACTGAGGGTAATATGGTGAGGCAAACTCATGGGAGAATCCTAACCGAGATGAGATTTCAACGAAAATCTCATTCTTGAAGTGTTTCCCATGATCAGAAACTAGTTGGAGTGGTACTCCAAAGTGAGATATGACGTGGTTAAAGAAAAAATGCTCTTCAGTGTCAGCAATATTGTTAAAGGTGGGCATAGCTTCCGCCCATTTTGGGAAGTAATCGACTACAACAACAATGTATTTGTGTTCATTGTTGGAGGGGGGATTACAAGTCATGAAGTCAATTCCCCACTTACAGAAGGGGCCAGTAGTAATGACTAGGTGAAGAAGAGCAGGTGGTGCTCATGCTTTGTTGGCATAGAGCTGACATTTTTCGCATCGCTTCATGGAATTAATGCAATCATGAAACAATGTAGGCCATAAATATCCAGCTAGGATGATTTTCTGAGTAGTAGAAATTCCCGAAAGATGGCCCCCACATGTGCCTCTATGGAAGTCGTTCAAGACTCTATCGGCCTTGTCAATATTCAAGCATCAACGAAGTATGGTGTCAACCCCTCATCGATATAAGATATCATCGATGAGGAGATAGTGGGGAGGGCTGATGGAGAATGAGATGATGATCATCTCGTGAGAGGTGCTTACCAAACTTTTGAGTTCAGAGGTAGACGAGGAGGTCGTCGTACCAAGGATCATCCAAAGTGATGTAAAAGAGATGTTCGTCAGGGAAGTCGATATTGATGGGGGCACTGGTAGTGTTAGAGGGGAAGCTCATGACAAGTTTGGTGAGGACAAGAGATTTCTTGCTCTTGGGTGTTGAGAATTCAAGATCGTACTCCTGAAGGATAACGATCCATCGAGAAAAATTGCCATTAATTTACCGACGGCTAAGCAAGTATTTCATAGGGTTGGAATCTGCTACGACCTCAGTCATGTGAAGAAAAATGTAATGATGCAGTTTCTGGACTGCGAGGATGATTGCGAGGGAGAGTTTATCTTCGTCTTTATACTTCAAGGGTGGCCCTGTGAATTTTTTACTAATGTAGTAAACGACATGCTCACGATCGTCATCACCGATTTGAACGAGAACTCCTACTACTGAGATAGTTGATGCTGATATGTAGAGGATATAGTCGCGATTCTAGTTGGGTGCACTGATTAAAGGGGTGTTGGAGAGCACCATTTTAAGATCGTCAAATTCTTTTTGGGCATGTTTATCCTAGTGAAATGGGATGTTGTGTCATAGTAAGCGAAGGAAACTGTGTGCTCGAGTGGCGTAGTCTGGGAAAAATCGCCATAGGAAGTTAGCTTTTCCTTGTAGGCTTTGGAGTTGACGTAAATTCTAGGGAGGTGGAATTTCTATGATGGCTTGGACTTTGAGGGGGTCCACGGTAATACCGCTTTGGGAAACGATGAATCCGAGGAGGCTCCCTACAGTGACGTAGAACATGCACTTGAGGGGGTTCAAGCAGATATTGTACTGGCGACATCGTTGGAAGATGATCCGTAAATCATCAAGATGTTGGGTGAATTTCTTGGATCAAGTTGTGAGGTCATCCAAGTATGTAAGGATGATATGAGCCAGATCATGAAAAATGTATGTCATAGCCCATTGGAAAGTTGTACCAGCATTATTTAGGCCAAACAACATGACATGCTATGCAAAAGTACCCCAAGGGGTAATGAATGCGGTTTTGTATTGATTGGAAAGGTGGATTTGGATTTGATTATAAATAGAGAAACCGTCCATGAAGGATAGAGCCTTGGGGCCTGCGCAATCATTGATAATTTGGTCGATGAAAGGCGTTGGAAAGTTATCTTAGGGACAGGTGTGATTGAGATCGTGAAATTCCATGCAAACGCAGATGGTGCCCTATTTTTTGTTAATGGGTACATGGTTGGAAACCCATGATGTATAGGCGATGGGGTAGATGAACCCCGCAGCATGTAATTTGTCAATCTCATCTTTGATGGCCACTGCTTTGGATGGGTGTAGCGGTCATTGTTTTTTATGGACTGGGGTTATGTCAGGCCAAGTGTCGATGCGATGTTTGACGATCGAGGGATCAAGGCCAGGCATTTCTGTGTATGACCAGGAAAAAATATCCCGTTATTATTGGAAGAGGGATTTATAGGCGATGATTTCTTGAGGAGTGCAAGTGGCACCAATGGTGATTTCCTCGACGACTCCATTTTTTATGGAAATATCGATTTTGATGGTCGGGGAAATGTTGGCCATGTTGCCTTCTTCAAATGCATCAGGGACAGGAATGGGGTTGTTGAACCAATCGATATGCCCTGATGGCATAAAATATTTGGTTTTGACTACGTATATGGGGTGTGGATTAAAAGGCGTGGAGGCTTCTTGTGGAAAGAAGAGTGCTCAATGGTGGAGTGCATCCCATGGATAGTTAGGGGTGTTTAGTTCCTCAAGTATGTCCTCATCACAGTGAAATTGGCAGGAATACAAGGGGTCTAAAGGAGAGATATCGGTGACTGTCATTGTGTGGTGGTCTTCAAGTGAAGAAGAAGCAGGGGGAACGATGAAATGAGGTTGCAATGATTCACTTGACATAAACCAAATATCAAAGTACTGAGGAGTACCAGTGGTAGTTGGGTGTAATATTTCCATAGGGAAATGGATAGGAGAATTGAGGGGATTTGGGGGTGAATCCTCGGATAAGTCATCCAAGAACCATGGAGGTGTTGGGAGTGCCTCGGGTTCAAGGAAAATGATATGAAGAATCTCTAGAGACAAGGTAAGGTCGACCATCGATTCTGTAGGGGGCATTGGGGTTTGAATCAGGGTCAATTGGCGTTGCCTATATTCAATGATTATAAGACATTGGTATGTAAAATGATCTAAGGATTCACATAGAGAGCAAGGGCATCTCATACGTTCATTGACTGAAGTTGTGACATAATGGATGTTAGTGATTTTGGGGAGGGATTATGTAGTTGGGTTGGGTTTGTTCTGGAAACTTTGGCGCACTGCGGCTAATGTCTGCCAAAAATGCAGTAGTGTTGGGCAATGGTTTGTATAATGGCCATATTCTGAACATATAGTGCAAGAGAATTTGGTTTGCAGCCCTTTACTACTTGAATGAGGGGTGGTAGCGGCAGTACTTTCTACAGTGGTGAGTGTTGATGGAGTTTGATTGAGTGGAATCAAGTTTCATAACTCCGGTAGAGATGGGCAGTTGTTGGTTTTTTGTCCATATTTCTCACATAGTGCACAAGGGGGTTGGACACACAGGGGAAGTGGAGTTGTGGGCTCCTTCTTCTTCCATCTGCCCCTAGCTATGGCAGGGGGAGTAGTGAGTGGGGGTGTAGAGGGTATGGTTGGAGTGAGTATGGGAATCGTCTTTGGGATTCCTTCTATTTGGGTAGGAAGGGATGGCCGAGGGACCATCTCTGGTGAACATAAATACTAAACTGGGATTGCTAACACCATATTAGGGAGGGTAAGCATTGCGGCTACCTGGAAATGTTATACACTTGGTGGAGGGTAAAAGAAGGGGATTTGAGTAATGTCTTGGGGAACTGTTTCCCAAATTGGGATATGGCCTTGGGGAGAGGTGGACTCGTGACCTTATGGAGTCGACGAGTTCGAAGGAGGCTCATGAGGGGGGAGCTCTGCGACTAGTGGGACGTCAGATATGATAGAAGCCTCCCGAGGAGGAAGGGTATCCACTATGTCAGTTCCGTTGGATGACACGACGCATACTTGATTGGAAGGATGAAGGAGTGGTGGTGCACCATGGTAAGTTCCTAAAATTGATGGGTCTTTGAAAATCCCAGTACCCATTTCGATGAGTGGGTATGTGTCATGACTCGTGCGGATGAGAGGGATAATGTTATCGATGTTGGCAGAAGGGTTAGGCTCATAATGTGAGACTTGGTCAATGGTAATGATCTTCCCGTTATGGGGGAACATCATTGTTCGAAAGATGGAAGAGGAAACTACCTTTATGGCGTACATGTAGCTACAACCGAAAAAGATATTGTAATCAAGTGGGGCATCGATAACTTCAATGTCGATGAGAATGATTTTGCCCCTGAGTTCTATGGGGACATTTTGGAAGAGTCCTTCAGGAGATGATGGTCATCTGTCATAAGCTCTTAAGGTAATGGCAGATGGTATGAGTTTGGGGGAACCAAGTTTCTATCATACTGATTTGGACATAATGCATGTGGATGCACCTTCATCAATGATGCACTGATGAACTATTATGTTTCAAGTTTTTACTGGTATTTGAAAAGTAATTAGAGTGGGGAGTCGAGGTTCTCCACTGTTGAGATCAAATGTGATGAGGTGATTATCTGTGGGGTTGACTTCCCCCAAGGCAGAAAGTAATGATTGCTGCTAACTGGGACAAGTTTGGAGGATCTGCTAAGTGGGACAAGTTTGAAGGAAGTGCTGAAGGATGTGGTAGACTGCCTAAGTCTTTTAGCCATTTGAAATCATTGATTTGGGGGAAATGATGAGTATAATGACTGAAATCACCGCAAAGGGAACAAGGGAAGTTGGTTTTGACAGTATTGTTATTTCTCCCTTGACGCCTATTATTATTTCCCCTTGGGGGTTTTGATTCCCTTGGTTCTGGTTGCCCCTAGTAGGTTGGTTTTGTTGGGGTTGATTCCCGCCTTGACTTGGGTTGTTATTGCTCCTATTTCTTCCTTTCTTTTTGGCATTATTTGACAGGTGGGTTGGATTTTCCATATTCAGCTATTCGAAATTTTGATACTGTTGAACACGAGAGGGTTGAACAAAATTCACCCCAGCATGAGGATGTGAGGGAGCCATGGGTTGTGGAGGACCAGGAAATAGAGAGTACAGATTATATGGGGGTGACGATCCGTAAGGTACATAGGAAGGTGTGGCACTTTCGCTAGTACTATAAGCTGAGGTAGAGGGGGTACCGAAACTTGATTGAATAGGTGGGTGTATGGGAGGTGCTGGCAGTGGCCCACTAATGGGTGGAGGCATACCAATAGGGTATGGTTGTTGATAAGGGGGTGGAGGGTAATAAGAGGTTCCCCCATATGTCAGTGGATATTGAGGTGTGCCATACATTGGTGGTTGTTGGGGTTGTGGACCATGGTGAGTGGTATTACCAATTAGTCCATCTGTTGAGTGAGACATCCTAGGTTTGTCTTGGCCAAACAACATGGGTTTTGGGAGATCAAAAAGTACAATGTATAAGTACACTGACTGTGAAGAGATGAGGTTATATTGTTGACACTTACTGAGCTAGACTCTTAACTCTAAGACAAAAAGTTCTTATCATGGTCACTAACTTCGTTTTAGGTCTACACAAGCTAATGCATGAAGAGGAAGGAAGAAAGATGTACCTTTTACCAGTGTTTGTCCCTTCATGCCCCGAGTTGAACTCCAATCTTGAGCTCCACGATAAGCCCTGTAGACAAACAAGGTACAACCACTTCCTATTCTATTGATATTAGTTCGAAGAAGACCTGTCTACTTAGAGACAAATTCATGTAATGTCAAACAAAAATTAGATAGAAACAAACAAGCATATTACATTAATGAGGACAAAATGTCACTTACAACCATAGATGGAATGTAGCAGTTTTGTCAAGTTCTCCTTGCCTAACCCTTGATCAAAAGATCCACAATCAGAACGACGATAGCTTCACTGATTAGCCTCCACTTCACTGTGTATCACTTATGAGATCATAATTTTGGTATGATTCTCCATCCAAATCCCCCTTTCACCATGAGAAATCCTGCTTATATAACCTTGGAGAGGCTCAACCACTTGAGATATCATTGGGGTGAGTTGAGGATTTTCCTCCTTGAGTTAGGGATATTCCCTAAGATCATGGCTGGACTAGGGATTCGAATCCAACTACCTTCCAAGATTGAAAATACCTTTCCCCCATTCATCTCAACAAACCAACTGCTTCCGAGAATAGGTAGCGCTCCCTCAAAAGGGCCATCAGAGCATTATAGCGCTCCCAAGTAGGCTTTAGGGGGGCGCCAACACTCCTGAGAGTAGGAGAGCTCCTTCAAAAGGGATGATACAGTGTTATAATGCTCCCATATAGTGTATAGGGGAGCGCCAACACTCCTGAGGGAGGTATAGGGGAGCGCTCTCCTCCAAAAACTCAATTTTTTGGGTTCTTTCAGATGGCAAGAGGTTCATAAGCCCAGTTAACCATTCCTCCTCTTCCAAATCAAGTGTTTGATGTGTGTCATGTGTCTTTCTCATGTCATTATAGGCACAACATAGGCATCATGGCAGTATGTTTTCCTTGACACTTGCAACACTTGTGAGAAAAATGCGACACATGCGAAACTTGTAATGACAACACTTGTGACACTATCGAAGTGAGTAATTTCGATGTGTAATAGATTTCCGCCCAAAGTATGAAGTTATAAGATGAGAAATGATAACTAAAATGCTTTGTAGACTTTCAAGAAAGGGTATAGATGCAGAAAACCTGATAGAAGATACACACAAACATCCAAAAAATATTATGACATGTTTCAAACCCAAGGTAGGCATACCTATGCTTGGGTGATGAAGAATTGCAAGATATGTCCGCCATAAAATACAATGTGGATCCATAATTGTATTGATAAAAATGTATATCCACCAAAGATACACTGAGGATCTTTACTCCCATGACCTGAACTCATCGTAGCCATGAAGAATACACAGTGGATCTACAAGATGACAAGACATAGCCACAACCAATACAAAGTGGATCTATGTAACAGTATATGTGTCATTGTTCAAAAGAAATTCCATCACAACCTGGGCAAAGTACATATCAAAGTGATCACTCAACCCAGGGTCTTCTTACCGATCTCGATGTAGTACGAATCTAACCATGTGAATAGATGTCTTGATGTCGAACATGGTAGAAACCACTTGATTACTAGTCAATGATGTAAACCATTAACAAGTGCGAGGGAAATGACCATTAATGTTAATGATTCCCAAGGTACTCTAGTACATTCCAACGAATGTGAATGGATGAGCTGAAGTCGAACATCCGTGGAATCATCCAATCATAGGTCGATGATGTGAACCCACTGTTGGACATGAGGAGGCCTGCCATTGAGGCATGCAGGTCCCAAAGTACTAATTGGTTTCTAAGTCTAGTTCCTGAATAATGTGTTGAATTCGACAGGAATAGACTCGTCCAAGGAGGGCTTTGATGTATCCCCCACCAACGACAAGAAACAGACACAGATATGTAATTGGTAGATCAAATGAACATGGATTGACATGGGTATTGAGACAAGATATTTTTTATGACTGAATCTCAAGGCAGATACTTCCCTCGTACACTGAGGTACAACAACAGAAACATGACATGGACCAAAACACGATAATGCAGTGGATACTATGACTTTCATCGGGTGACCCAAAGGAGTAAGAAAAACTCATAGAATTGGTTTAGTGCAGAGGTTCATCGTATTAATATGTGCTCAAATACAAAGTGTCGTGTTCAAGGGTGACTCTAAGAGTTACTTCGTAATGTTCTCAAAAAACTGCTTGGCTTGCTTCTTTCAATTTCCCCCCCAATCCAAATAGACGAGTACCAATTTTTAATTTAACGAGCTCGAGGAGGATAACACATGCTCGATAAAACTCACCTTCGATAAGTTCCTCTTCCTTTGTTTAACGAATTGGAAGAAGTAAGGGTTCGATCCCATATGGGCCTGTCAATTTTTTGTTTAGCAAGTCCAAAGACAGAAAACTCGAAGGTTTTTCATGATTATAGAGTTTGGAAAAAAACTTAAAAGAGAACTCTCTCAGTTCCTTTTTCATAAAGTAGTCAGATGAGACCGAAAAAGAGATAAACTATCTCTCAACAGACATTTTCTTCAAATACTTCAACAAGCGTGAATGGAACAAGGTCGCTCGGCAATCTTTTCATGTTTAGAGAGTCTGAAAAGAACTTAAAGGTGACTCCAATGTTGTCCTTTTTCATAATGTTAGTCTCGCGAGGCCGAAAAAGAGATAAATTATCACTCAAAAGACGCCCTTTCAAACCTTTTAACGAGTGGGAAAGGAAGCAAGATCACCCGGTAATCTTTTCATGTTTAGAAAGTCTAAAAAGAGCTTAAAGGAGACTCCAGGGGGTTCCTTTTTCGTGTATCCATATAGGTCCGAAAAAGAGATAAAAGTCTACCCGGATGCATTCTCATATATTTAGGAGCACGAGAAAGAACAAAGACTAAGATCGGTATGCCCCAAACATGAAAGCTAGTGGCTTAACTCCAGAATGATCAGCAAAGGCTGGAGACATGTCCTCCAAGCTTCAATTCATTCATCGACTTTGAGGTTGTCACCAATTTATGTAGTAGATGAGAAAAAGGAGAAGGGTGGATGAAAAGAAGGTTCAAGAGAGGTGATTGTTTCATTTTTTAATGAGCTTGACACAGGAAAAGAACTATGCTCAGGACCTTTGTTTCATTTTTTAATGATCTTTCCACAGAGAAGAGAAACTATGCTCATGGTTTCATCCTGATCATGGCTTCCGAGAGGATAACGCTCTGGAAGGATACCATGTCAAGGGACAAAACTCGGTCATGCCCTCCAAGAGATCTTTGCTAGATGGAAGAGAATCACTCAAGAAGGACCACATGTCGAGGTTCGTGATAGGAGTAAGGAGATCAAGCTCCAATAATCCTACCTAAGAAATCACCATGTCCACTACCAGATCCAAATCGTCGAAAGTTGAAATCATGGTAGATGATGAAAAATCAACACCAGGAGGGGAGATAGAGTGTATATCTGCTCGAATTTCTTCACAAGGGGGAATAAAAGAGGATCGGTGATGGTTATTATCCCAAGGTAACTTGTCAATGAGAAACATTTATAGAATAGAGTCATCAAAAGGAAAAATTAGGGAAATGAAGTCGATTCTAGATGACAAGGAACTCAACCATGATTGCATCGAGGAAATGTCAGGTGCCAATAGATGTTGGTAATTCGATGAGGGAGAAGAGGATGGGATATAAATGTATGATGTTTTGGTTGGACTAAGTGGCACGGTGTCACTTAGTGCATCGAATTCCAATGGACAAGGTACAATCCGAGGGTCAAGTGATTCCAAATATTGATAAGTCATGGTCGAAATCATATCGACGGTGGAAATATGATGTGTAGTCGGTGGAAGTGGTGTAGGGAAGGTACCTATGAGGCTAGAATATTTTAGTAAGCCAACACCAACACTTTCATACGTGATCTTGTGGTCTCCCAAGAAAGGAATATTGTTGGTAGCGGGAATGCGAGCATCGGTCGTGCAGAAATCCAGCTGATCAACAATGGCAATTTTGCCCTGATGAGGAAATTGTACACATCGAAAGACGGACGAGGAAACAACAATCATAGCATAAAACCAACTTCTTCCAAGTAACAAGTTGTAATCGAGGGGAGCATCTACCACCTCGACATCAACAGTAACAGTTTTTCCACCCAATTGGATGGGAAAGGACTGTAAAATCCCATGGGGATGAAAACCTCACCCATCGAAGGTGGATAACATTGTTGGGGATTTGTTGAGTGATGGTGATTTTAAACCTTTCCAACACGCCAAAGACATGAAACAAGTCGAGGCTCCCTCATCCAAAATAGTTCAGGGGATTTGTTGATTGTGAACAACAACATCAACTTGGAAAGCAAGTTGGTGGGAGAGTCAAGACACATAATTGTCTAGGTTAAACATGATCTAATTGGATGACTCGGGATCAAAAACACCAAGAGAGTCCAAGAGCATTCTACGTTGACTCGGGCAGTGTTGTAGAACTTCTAACGCAGACATAACACACGGTGATTGAGCCAAATCTTCAACAATGTTGTAGTTATGGGAAGCACGTGAACTAGGATTAAAGGTAGCTTTATGTATAGTACTCTTAGGAGGGTGTAAGATAGAGTTGAATGTGGGTTTCTCAATCTGGAGTGGTCCAGACAGAGGATTAACCGATGGAAGACTAATGGAGGATGACAATGGATCTGGTAAAGTACTGGTACTATTAAAGTCTTTTCCTTTATCATGGTTCCCTGGTGTGTCACATGTCTTAGAGCGAGTGGTCAAATTGATCCCATTAAACATATAAATATGTGCACTCGACAAGGCCTCATCATGAGGATCGCTAGAACTGCTCCCATGAGAGGGGGTTTGAGCAACCATGGATTGTTGTTGTGGAAAAGGCTCAGTAAGAAAAGCGGGTTGTGACCTCCCTTGAAAAATTTTGGCCACTTCATTGTGAAGTGTAAAATCTCGAGTGTAGTGATCGTCACCACAAATGATACATGGGAATTTCAGTTTTCGTTGTGGTTTCTTTTTGGTATCAGGAGTTTGATTTTTGGGTTGTTCATTATTATTTTTTGATTTATTCTTTTTCTTATTCTTACCTCCAGATTGTTGTGAAGGGGAAAATTGAACTGCATTCACCTCAGAGATCTGAGTTTGGGGGGAGGTAGAGGAGGGTGTAGTCGATTTGGAAAAATATTGAGTTTTGATGGAACTGATAACACCATCCGCATGAGATGAGGATGATGGCTTAGAAGGATTAGTATTAGCTTGAGAAACATTCAGAAGAAAATCATACAAAGTACCAGATTGGGAATAAACCAAATCTAAATACTAAGCTCAACCAATGGCTTGTTCCTCTATCACCACACCACCCATAGCGACATTGCGAGCGATTGGGGGTAATAGTGATTTAGTAAACCATTCCGCTAATAGTATGTTAGGAATGACTACCTTGATCATCCTTCGTCATCGTCTCCACTCATGAATATGGTCAGAGATATGCATGGAGTTAGTTTGACGAAGGGAGGTCAAGAGTTCAATACTCGTCTCGTAGCGAATAGGTAGTTGAAAGTGCATGAGGAAAGACATGGCGAGGGAATTGAAATCATGAAAAGAAGCACGTGGTAGTTCAATATACCACTTTATTGTTGAATCAGTAAGTGTTCGCTGGAAAAGACACAAACGTATAGAATCATCCATGAGGGAGTTTGATGAACACCACAAATGGAAAGTTATCACATGGTTGTTTAGATCTTCACTATGGTTTCCGTCAAATTTCAGAATATCAGAAGGAAGTTTAGCTAGAATGATTGGCCAAACCGGTGAATGAGAAATAGGATCATTAGTTAACTAAGACAAGTCTGGGAGATCCAGAGTCTCAAGGAAAGGTAGTTGTCGGTTAATTTTCAAATGATACTAGTGCAGCATAGGAACACCAGTAGGACCATAGACTGGGTTAGGTAGATAGTTGTAACTAGTAGGTCCTCCTACATATGGTTGTTGCTAGACAGGATAAGAAGGATTCGATAGTGCATGAGAAACATTGCCATAACCCGGTGGGTTCTGAACATTATAGGTCGGGTGATTTATTTTCCCATGAAGAAGATAAAAAAATTTCCCTTGAGAATGGTAAGGAGTAGATCTCATAGGTGGATACACATGAGGCCCATGAGGAGGATAAGACTGTGGTCCCGGAGAACTCCAGGTGGTGTTTGGGATGCCGCCCAAATAAGATTTTCTGTAAGATGTTCCGAAAGGGACATGATTGGATACTCCTCCTAATGGGTTATTATACGAGTGCCCCCCAACGTGGGGTTGAGTAAAAGTGCCTCCTGAAGATACTCCCCGGGATTGTGAAGGGTTTCCAGCAAACAAGGGTTTCCCCCCTGCCAACGGTGGATTTATGACTAGGGTATGACTGGAAAATGGAGTTTTCCCTCCAGGAGGAGCATGAAAAGGGGGTTGTCCCTTGGGAGGGGTAGGCCCACCATGGAAAGGTAGTCCTCCATGACGAAACGGTTCGTTGGATGGTGGTTTCCCTCTAGCTGGTTGTGTTTGGCTAGTAGGGGTCTGTGTTCTCAGGTGAGAAGATGTCCCAGCAGGATCATGTGGAACATGCGGAGCTGTAGAGTATAAGCTTGTAGAAATGGGCGTAGATATTGAAGTGCTTTGGGGATGAGTAGAGGTGATGAGTCTAGCATTAGGATGGACTTGTGTTGGTGTAGCAGTAGAGTGAATAACCTAATCGACTGGGTGATTCATGGTTTGATTGGATGGTCCTGTTTCACTCGGAGGATCATGAGGTTGAAAGGGTTGTCGAAAGGATTCGAAATGTTCATAGAGATCGCATCCCGATGAAGTCATTCATATAAAACGAGCAGGTGTGGGATTGTTTTATACTGTGGTGCTAGGACAAACAGGAGTCCTATAATCATCACCAAAGATTGGTTATGTGGATCCCATATATGTTTTGGTAAAGATCATCTCCGGTAATCGTGGGATCTCTTCGCCTATGACGTTCCCAAGGGAGTCTAAACGAACCAAAATTGGTTCGAGAGGAGTTACCGACACAGATGTAATGGGATTTTCAACCGTGTCCAAAGTGCCTTCTGAGTTATCTAACGGAGGAGCAATAGAAATTCCAGCATCAAATTGATTTTCTGCCTCTCTATGGTAGTTGTCTTCTAGAGGGTTAGGAGGTAAGGGTTGATAGCCTTTCGGAGGTAGCCCTTGCATCCTACATGATTGGCAAAGACCTTTATAATCTATGGGATCAATTGTGGAAAAAAACAGAACACACTGAAAATCTAGGGCCAACTAAAAAAAAGAAACGGCATGCGCTAATAAAATCTAGGAATCAACCAAGTAGACAAAACTTCTCTCGATGACCGTACTAGTTGGTTATGAAATCCAACGTCGCGTGATCAAGTCAAGAAGGGGCTAGGAAATGGTGGAATAGTTACAATGGCGACCTGCCTAACAGACTTTCACCTTGGTGCAAGCTTCCACACAGTAATTATGGATTTACCCTCCAAGGAGCCTGAGTGAGTTTGACCAATGTTTGTTCTAGGTACAGTGAGACTTCCCTTCACCGTCACCTTTTGTAAGTACCTAAAGATTATGGCAACTAAAGACACCAATTCGCAGTGAGTCCCTGGGTGGGTACAGTTGATAGTCCAATCCGAAATGTATGGGCAGGATAACAAGTCTTAAATAAATTCGAGAGGCTCCCACACATAATCATGGGTATACCTCCAAGTAACCCCCAATATATGATTCGACCACTACAAACAGTTGAACCACGGAGGGATAATCTTCATAATTCACCCGAATGTGACCTCGTGCGTAACCCCTATGTGAGAGGGGGATCCCAGAAAACCAATACGACAATTGGATTTGACTCTCCCTAGCTCAGTATGCTAATGTTTGTTTTGAAAAACTTTGGAGAGTTGTACTCACAGCCTAATCCAAAGTGCTAACCCTAGTCTACTATTGGTGGAAGATCCTAAAAACAAAAATGTTCTAGATAATTTTTAGTTAGCGTTCCTTTTACAGTTGTTCTTTACTCAAAGGGTGCGCGAAAGTGAAACTGATGGAATGAGGACTCAATTCTCAAAAAGATGCATAAAAGATGATAAGAAATCTTTTATTTTCAATGAATGCCTATTTAAGGGAAAGAGAAGGAGTCATTTTTACTTTCAAACACTAATATGAAATGTCCTCAAATCAATTGGTTCTCAATCGAATCCAATGCAATGCTAAAACATTTTCAAAAATGCCTTCTAATATGCAAACCAATCACTAAAATGTATTTTTTGTGTTTGTATGTGAATGATGATTAATTCAATGCAAAGACTTCTCCTACCAACTACCCTTCATATCAAGGAGATTCATACAAACATGATCAGAATTCGCACACATGACACACACCCTCTTGCTATGATTGAAACAAGAAGCAAACGAAAGACAATAGATAACAAAGAAAATTCAAACAATTCACACAAAAGAGGGATGTTTAAGAACAATGAATTCAAAGAACTAGATAAGATGGTTCATATATTCCTGATGCCTTTCACCATAGTTCCTTCTCAGTCGGATAGGAGAGAAGAAACTAGTGGATTGATTTCAATCCCTCAACAACAAAAACTCAAAAATAATGAAGAAGGCCACCAACTCTGAATAGAAAAGGGATTATTTCTCAGAAGGAGGGATGTCAAAGTTCAATGGGAAGAAGAATTGAATCACAAAGAATCTCATCAAGTGAAAAAAGAGGGTCTGGACCTCAAAAATGCAATTTTTGAAAAGATTTTGTGCAAAAAGGGGTTGGCGCTCTAGTGTAAGGGACACTAGGTTGTTATAAAGCTTTGTCCAACACCTTTAGGGAGTGTTGGCACTCTGTAAACATGGGAACAGGGGCTCCAGGCTTAAAAACTCATAAAAATGTCCAAAAACCCAAAATTTCAGTCAAATTTTGACAGTCAAGCTGAATGTGATGGGGTAAAGAGTCAATCAACATATGAAATCTGACGCAAGCATGCCAAGCTAGGCACGTCCACTCATAGGATCTCTCCTCCTTCCTCAGCCTGAAGAACTAAAAGGTTCTTCTATTTCCCTATCGGGAAATTTTCCACCCACAACACTAAACACTGGGTCTCCCTTTCTTTTAAATCAGTGGTGGTCTTTTCTTATTGTCGGGGTTCCTTCTATCGGGATTTTGACACCCGTGATGTTCAAACAACTTGTTTCACCGATCCCTGATCCCCGATGCACTCCTTTGTTTCCTTAGCCCCACCTGGCTAAGCCTCTAGTCCACATGACCGTCTACTATTAAACCGCAACCTTATATTCCTTCTTGTCAGGGTTTCGCGGTTCACGGTTCCAAATTGCATAAAAAACTTGTCACCAGGATCCCCGATATCCCGATGACAAAAACACCGATAGATGTGCCCCTTGTCGAGACTTTTTTTGATGGAGCCGATTTCTGCCACGCTTCCCCCTCTGATGGACAGTCCCGATCTCTCCGGGGTTTCGAGACTTGTGATGTCCCAAATTTCTTGTCCTCAGGAACTCCAATTTCCCGATGCTGGGTATCCCGATGCCTTGATGTTCGCAACGCGTCCCCACAAATGGACGACTCTGACCCTTCTGAGATTTTTTCCCACGGAAATTCTCGATCTTCTGCTCTCATGAACTCCGACTTTGTTAGATCCTCTGATGCATGTCTGCCCTGAGATCCACGGCTAGGATTTCCCCAGTGTTTCAAGACTTGAAAGGTCTTGAGTCTCTTGACTTCTGAAACCCCGATGCCTTCAATATCCCGATGCCTCTCCGGGACTTTCCTCTACTCACTAGGACTTAACCCCAGTGTAACTTCTACCAAACCGGATGGTCGACGGTTAACTAACCGCCAATCCAACGGCTCATGGCCCCTCAAGCTTGAACCCCGAATGCAGCGGTAAGCTCCTCGCCTCTTTGGCAGATCCAACTGTTGGCGAGATTTCACCAATCCTCTCTACAAGATCCTGACCGTTGATTTCTTCCTCCTTGAGTATTTCTTGAAAATAACTAGTGTTCCTCTGTGCTCACTTGTCCTCCTGCGTGAAACCCTGGTTTCAGATGTTCCACGGCATGAACTCCCTACACAATCCTTCCTTGGGTCCACTCAAAGGTACTATACCTCCTGAGCTTTGTCAATTCTGAATATTTCAGAATTTGAACCCCCTGCTCGCACTCCTTGCGGAAACCTTTCAAACACCTCAAATGTTTGAATCCTTCAACCCTATGCACACATGTAGTAGTAGTCCTTCAAAGCATCTTCTCAGATTCACAACTGATACTTCCCTTAGCCTGCACACTCCTTGAATGACTCTAGTAACCCAATTTCACTTCTGGATGAACGAGAACAAGAGTTAAACTACCTGAGCCTCCGTCAACGCACTCCTTGCGGATGACTTCTACTACACTCCTTGCAGGAATCCTTACTCAGATAGAGAAACAATTGAAACTCATTTCTTCTTCCCCTCCAATTTCAGACTCAAACATGAAATCAAATATACAACAATAAAGAAAATTCATAACAAGAAAACAAACACTCTGAGCACATCATTTAACATCAACACACAGAGAACAGACACAAAACCATGGATTTGAATCAACTTCTTCTATTAATTCAAGATCTATACATGGATTTTCCTCTACAGCTCTCTGCTTCTCTTATGTGCTCTTCCTGCTTCAATATCATGCCCATGCTACAATGTACAATGAGGGTGTCTATATTCGTTTTCCCTCCTTCTTCTAAAATTGTCTAATCTATGAATTTTAAGTTTATCTACCTGCATTAACTAGATTAAACGCCTCCTATCTACTAAGGACTAGAGCGAATCGCTCAAGGTCCAATACGATATACAAAGGTGCTCCTCCATAAATGGCTTCATTAAATATTTGGCGCATCAACTTCAAAAAGATTTTCAAGCAATTTATCATGTGCTCAAAAATACATTTCTCTTGCTCCACGCTCACTTGATATTTGCGATGCTCCTACATCATACTCCCTCGCTTGAAAAAATTCATGGACTTCTTTCCATGAGATCCTACATGGTATATCCATGCTTCTGTATCTCTTCTTCATTCTCCCAGCTGGCATCTTCCACTAGATGGCCCTTCCATTTGACCAGATACTCATAGTATTCTTTCCTCCTGGTTTTCTTACCCACTCGTTTATCCAGTATCTGTTCCATCTATGGCTTCTCTGCAACTGGCATCTTCTTCTGGCACTGAACCTCTGGTTGTTCATCACTTGTTCCAGTCTCCTCAAGGTTATATGGGTATAAATCTGCGACATTGAATATCAAAGATATTTCGATCCCATCCGGTAACTCGATCTCATAAGCATTTTCCCCCAATTTCTTCAAGACCTTACATGGCCCAATTTTCTTCATCTTCAATTTATTGTATGTTCCCCTTGGGAAACTCTCTTTCCTCAAATGTGCTAGAACTAATTCACCAACCTCGAATTGAAGTTGTCTCTTTCGCTGGTTGGCTCTGCGCTTATATTTGTGGCTTGAATTTAGCAGTCGTTGCTTCACCTGGCTGTGAAGTTTTTTCATCGCCTCTGCGAACTCTTCGGAAATTGCGCTCCTAGTCGCAGTCTGTTATGAATCCCTTATTTCAGAAACTCCTCTCAGCTGCATGCCATACACAATATGAAATGGAATTTGGCCTGTTCTTCTGTTCACTGAGTCATTATATGCGAACTATGCCTACGGAAATATACTATCCCATTGGCTGTGGTGCTCTGTCACCAAGCTTCTCAGCAAGTCTCCTAGACTTCTATTCACCACTTCTGTCTGCCCATCCATTTGAGGATGATAAGCTAAACTAAACAACAAGTTAATCCCCAACTTCTTCCATAATGTCCTCCAAAAGTGCCCTATGAATTTTGTATCTCTGTCCGAAACTATACTTTTGGGTAAGCCGTGAAGTCGAATGACCTCTTTGAAAAACAGATTTTTGATGTGAGTCGCATCACTGGTTTTCTGGCATGGGATAAAATGTGCCATCTTGGAAAACCTCTCCACTACCACAAATACTGAATCAAATCCTCTTTGCATCCTTGGCAATACCAATACGAAATCCATGTTGATTTCATCCCATGGGCTCTCAGTTATGGGTAATGGTTGATAAAAACCTGTATTCTTCTTCCTTCCTTTTGAATGATGGAAAATTTTGCATCTGTCCACAAACCTCTTGACCTCTACTCACATCCCTAGCCAAAACTATGATTCACTCAGCTTTGAAAATGTTTTATCATGACCGAAGTGTCCGGCCAATCCTCTGCTGTGTTTCTCCTTTAGCAGATTCTCCCTCATGGAGAAATTCAGAATACACAGTTGATTACCTCTGAACAACAATCCTTCCTGGATCATGTACTCACCCCACTGGCCTCTGTCTCCGAGAAATGGATTCTCAGTTTCTTCATACGCTTCTCCAAAATCTAGATCATCGACGTACATGTCCTTGAGATCATCAAAACCTACCGTCTTGACTCGGAACTCCTGCAACAACAATCTTTTCCTGCTCAAAGCATCAGCCACTTTGTTAGAAGTACCAAAAATATGTTTAATCATGAATGTAAAATTCTGTATATACTCTACCCATTTGTCATGTCTCCTTTTCAACTTCTCTTGTTGGGTCACAAACTGTAATGCATGGTTATCACTATACAAAACAAATTCCTTTGGAATCAAATAGTGTCTCCACTTTTTCAATGCCTGTATGATGGCATATAATTCCTTATCATACGGGGAGTACTTTTATTTTTCCTCATTCAGCTTCTCACTGAAATATGAAATCGGTTTGTCCTCCTGACTCAAGACCGCTCCTATTGCAAATCTGCTTGCATCACATTTTACCTGAAATGTCTTTTGAAAATTTGGCAACACCAGAATTGGTTGTTCCGTAATCTTCTATTTCAACAAATTGAAACTCTTCTCAGCCTCTTCAGTCCAGTGAAAAGATTTATGTCTTTTCTTCACTGTATCCATCATTACTGCGCTAATTTCGCTGAAATTCCTAATGAATTTTTGGTAGAAACTAGCCAAACCATGAAATCTTCTCACCTCAAATATGTTCCTCGGTGATGGCCAATTCTTGATTACCTCCACTTTATCTGGATCCATTCTCAAATCATCTGCAGATGTAAAAAAACCCAAATAAATGAGTTTTGTCTTCATGAATGAGGATTTCTTCATGTTTATCAACAGCTTCTCCTACTGTAGCTTCTTCATTATTGTAGCTAAATGGTTCAGATGTTCTGCCTTTGTCTTGCTAAAAATTCAATATGTCATCCAGATACACAATGACAAACTTCCCGCTGAATTCCCTCAATACTTCATTCATTAACCTCATAAAGGTACTTGGTGCATTTGTTAAGCCAAATGGCATAAGAAGCCATTCATACAAACCTTCGTTTGTCTTGAATGTTGTCTTCCATTCATCACCTTCTCTCATGCAAATCTGGTGATACCCACTCTTCAAATCAATATTTGAAAAAAAAAATTCTCCACATAAGCAATCCATCAAATCATCCATTCTTGGCAATGGGAATCTATACCTGATGGTTATCTTGTTAATCTCCCTTGAATTAGTGCACATCCTCCAGCCTCCATCTTTCTTCGAACTGAGTATTGTCGAAACAACACATGGACTCAAGATTTCCCTGACCAAACCTTTGTCCAACAACTCCTAGACCTGCTTCTTGACCTTGTCATTTTCTTGCAGCGTCAACCTGTATGCAGCTTTATTCGGCAAACTAGCTCATGGTATGAGGTCTATATGATGACTCACACACCTCATCGGTGGCAACGAACGAGGTAATTCGTCTACCACGATGTCAACGAACTCTTCCAGTAGTTCCTGAATTTCTCTTGGAAAATCGTCTATTCTCGTGCTAGTCAAAATGATCCTTGGTTTCCTAACCACAAAGAATTGTGGATGTTCTTTCTTCTTCACCTCCGTAAGAAGCTCCTTCCCACTCATGAGGAGTACAGTATTTCTCCCTTTTGGTTTCACCTCCTTATATTTTATTGGAAGCAACATGTGTGTCCTCCCATTCTTCTCTAGAGTATACGTATTCATCTTCCCATCATGAATTACATTCCTATCATATTTCCATGGTTTGCCCAGCAATAAACGACAGACATCCATAGGAATAACATCACAAAGTATTTTATCATTGTACCCTCCTATTTTGAATTCAACCAAACATTGTTTAGTGACATTTACCTGATGTCCCTTCTGTAGCCATGAAACTTTGTATGGACTCGGGTGATCAGTCGTCTCCAGCTCCAACTTCTCTACCATCTCGGTTGAAACAAGATTATCTGTGCTACCGTTGTCCATGATAACCTTGCATACACTGTCTTTGGATTTGCAAGCAGTTATGAAAAGTCTGTTTCTTTGAGCTGAGTCCTCCACCTCCTTCTCGGGTATTAAGAGAAACTTACGCATCATCAATGACCTTCTGCCTTCTACATCTTCTGCTTCAACATCTCGCCTCTGTGCCTCGACGATGTGAGCTTCTCCTCCATCCTTATTTTTATCTAGACAGTCAAATGACTTGTGCCCATTTTTTCCACATGTGAAGAATGTGATTACTCCACCTCTTCCTCTTCCTCTACCTCTGGTATGAAGAAACATGTTATTATTAGAATACCCTCCTCTCTGCTTAGTATGTTTCCCTCTCTGTGAACTTCCACCTCTCTCGGTTCTAGTGTGAGGATTTTTCTAGTCATCCTCGGGCTTCTGGTATTTATCTTGGGCAACCGATTTTCCTTTGGGATGATTCCTGCCTTGGCCTCACTGACCTTTCTTACGGATCAGTTTCTCTTCATCTTTCAAAGCCATTTGATAGGCCTCCTCCACCATTCGAATGGTTTCCATACTTATCTCGTCCTGGATATCGTATCTCAGGCCATTCATATACCTGGCAACTTTCTCATCATCGCTCTCCTGATGACCTGCCCTGATGTTCAGTCGATAGAATTCCTCCGTGTATTCTTTTACTTCCATCATCTTCTGTCTCAGGTTCTACATCCTCCTGAAGAGAGTGATTTGATAATCTCTCGGGATGAACTTTGCCTTCATCTTTGCAATCATTCGATCCCAATTTTTAATTTTATGCTTGCCCTTGCAGCGTCTATCTGCTTGTAGCTCATCCCACCATAATGTTCCATGTCCCTTCAATATCGTGATAGAATGCCTGACTTTCTTATCCTCTTTGACATCTTCATAATCAAAGTATGTATCCAAAGCTCTAATCCAATCTAAAAGCTCTTCCGCATCCAGATTCCCCTCATAAACTGGAATGTCCATCTTCGTTTTTGCACCCATCTGTGCAATAGCTTTGATTAGACGTTCATTGGATGCATCCTCAGCTGCAACTTCTTCTTCTTGTTCAGCTTCAACTTCGCTTTCGGAATCACTTAGATTCCTAGCACCGACTGTGCGTCTTTGTGTTGTCTCCATATCTTTGAGTCTAGCTCGTAGATCACATATCTCCCTTTCCATTTCTGGATTTTGCGCTTGCCTACCCCTTCTCCTTGGGTTTTCTCTTTCCTCTGGATTGGGTGACTGTCTCTCCCATCTCCTTGGCGGCATGGTGAATTTCCTTCTTCTCTGCTACAGAAAGAAAAGAAATTTTCTTTCTCTGATACCACTTGACACAGGCGCGCCAAGCTAGGCAGGTCTGCTCACAGGATCTCTCCTCCTTCCTCGGCCCGAAGAACTGAAATGTTCTTCTATTTCCCTATCTGGAAATTTTCCACCCACAGCACTAAACACTGGGTCTCCCTTTCTTTTAAATCAACGCTGGCCTTTTCTTATTGTCAGGGTTCCTTCTATCGGGATTTTTACACCCGTGATGTTCAAACAACTTGTTTCACTGATCCCCGATGCACTCCTTTGTTGCCTTAGCCCCACCTAGCTAATCCTCTAGTCCACACGACCGTCTACTATAAAACCGCAGCCTTATATTCCTTCTTGTCAGGGTTTCACGGTTCACGATTCCAAATTGCATAAACAACTTGTCACCAGGATCCCCGATATCCCGATGACCAAAACACCGATAGATGCCCCCCTTGTTGGGACTTTTCCTGATGGCGCCGATTTCTGCCATGCTTCCCCCTCTGACGGACGGTCCCGATCTCTCCGGGGTTTCGAGACTTGTGATGTCCCAACTTTATTGTCCTCAGGAACTCCGATTTCCCAATGTCGGGTATCTCGACGCCTTGATGTCCGCCACACGTCCCTACAAATGGATGACTCTAATCCTTCCGGGATTTTTTCCCATGGAAATTCTTGATCTTCTGCTCTCATGAACTCCGACTTCGTCATATCCTCTGACGCGTGTCCACCCTGAGATCCAAGGCTAGGATTTCCTCGGTGTTTCGAGACTTGAAAGGTCTTGAGTCTGTTGACTTCTGAAACCCCAATGCCTTCAATATCCCGATGCCTCTCCGGGACTTTCCTCTACTCACTAGGACTTAACCCCAGTGTAACTTCTACCAAACCGGACGATCGACGGTTAACTGACCACCAATCCAACGACTCATGGCCCCTCGAGCTTGAACCCCGAACGCGTCCGTAACCTCCTCGCCTCTTTGGAAGATCCAATGGCTGGCGGGATTTCACCAATCCTCTCCACAAGATCCTGACCATCGATTTCTTCCTCCTTGAGGATTTCTTGAAGATAACTAGTGTTCCTCTACGCTCACTCTTCCTCCTGCATGCAACCCTGGTTTCATATGTTCCACGGCACGAACTCCCTACGCAATCCTTCCTTGGGTCCACTCAAAGGTACTATACCTCCTGAGCTTTGTCAATTCTGAATATTTCAGAATTTGAGCCCCCTGCTCGCACTCCTTGCGGCAGCCTTTCAAACACCTCAAATGTTTGAATCCTTCAACCCTGTGCACACCTGCAGCAGTAGTCCTTCAAAGTTTCTACTCAAATTCACAGTTGATACTTCCCTTAGACTACACACTCCTTGCATGGATCTAGTAACCCAATTTCACTTATGGTTGAACGAGAACAAGAGTTAAACTACCTGAGCCTCCATCAATGCACTTTTTGCAGACGACTTCTACTGCACTCCTTGTAGGAATCCTTACTCATATAGAGAAACAATTGAAACTCATTTGTTCTTCCCCTCCAATTTCTAACTCAAACATGAAATCACATACACAGCAATAAAGCAAATGCATAACAGGAAAACAAACACTCATGAGCACATCATTTAACATCAACACACAGAGAATAGACACAAAACCATGGATTTGAATCAACTTCTTCTATTAATTCAAGATCTATACATGGATGTTCTTCTATAGCTCTCTGTTTCTCTTCTGTGCTCTTCCTGCTTCAATATCATGCCCATGCTACAATGTACAATGAGGGTGTCTATATTTGTTTTCCCTCCTTCTTCTAAAACTATCTAATCTATGAATTTTAAGTCTATCTACCTGCATTAACTAGATTAAATTCCTCCTATCTACTAAGGACGAGAGAGAATCTCTCAAGGTCCAATACAATATACAAAGGCACTCCTCCATAAATGGCTTCATTAAATATTTGGCGCATCAACTTCAAAAAGATTTTCAAGAAATTTATCATGTGCTCAAAAACACATTTCGCTTGCTCCACGCTCACTTGATATTTGCGATGCTCCTGCATCAAAATCAAACATATGGGTTGAACAAGGTATAAAATAACAAAGGGTAAGATAAGGTTTATGAGGAAAAATCAAAACCAAAAGTTTCGATTTGATTCCCCAGTGGAGTCGCCAGTTTCTGTTGAAGAAAAATCTTCCTGCAGACAGGTAGATATCCTCAAAGAGCTAGACTCTTAACTCTAAGACAGAAATTTATTATCATGGTCATTGACTTACTTTTAGGTCTACACAAGCTAATGCATTAAGAGGAAGGAGGAAAGATGTACCTTTTACCGGTGTTTGTCCCTGCACGCTTCGAGTTGAACTCCAACCTTGAGATCCTCGATAAGACCTATAGAGAAACAAAGTACAACCACCTCCTATTCTATTGAGATTAGTTTGAAGTAGACCTATATACTTAGAGACAAATTCATGTAATGTCAAACGCAAATTAGAAAGAAACAAGCCAATCATATTACATTAATGAGGACAAAATGTCACTTACAACCATAGATGGAATGTAGCAGTTTCATCAAGTTCTCCTTGTCTAACCCTTGATCAAAATCTCCACGATCAGAACGACGATAGCTTCGCTAATTAGCCTCCACTTCACTATGTATCACTTATGTGATCATAATTTTGGTATGATTCTCCATCCAGATCCCCCTTTCACCATGAGAAAGGCTGCTTATATAGCCTTGGAAAGGCTCAACCACTTGAGATATCATTGGGGTGAGTTGAGGATTTTCCTCCTTGAGTTAGGGATCTTCCCTAAGATCATGGATAGACTAGGGATTTGAATCCAACTGCCTTCCAAGATTGAAAAGACCCTTCCCCCATTCATCTCAACAAACCAACTGCTGCCCCGAATAGGTAGCGCTCCCTCAAAAGGGCCATGAGAGAGTTATAACGCTCCCAAATAGACTTTAGGGGGGTGCCAACACTCCTAAGAGTAGGAGTGCTCCTTCAAAAGGGCTGATACAGTGTTATAACGCTCCCATATAGTGTATAGGGGAGCGCCAACACTCCTGAGGGAGGTATAGGGGAGCGCTCTCCTCCAAAAACTCAGTTTTTTGGGTTCTTTTAGATGGAAAGAGGTTCATAAGCCCGGTTAACCACTCCTCCTCTTCCAAATCAAGTGTTTGATGTGTGTCAAGTGTCTTTCTCATGTCATTATAGGGACGACATAGGCATCATGGCAATATGATTTCCTTGACACTTGCGACACTTGTGAGCAAAATGCAACACTTGCGACACTTGTAATGACGACACTTGTGACACTATCGAAGTGAGCAATTTCGATGTGTAACACTTATTCTTCTGATTGAGGGAAGGTGGAAGCTACATCCTTACCGAGGAGAGAGACAAGTGATCTAATAAGCCAGTCAGGGCATTGTTGTTTGGTGGTTTCTGCTTTGCACAAACTATGTCATCTAAGCCACTCATGAATGTGATCAACGATATGTGTGGCTAAGGTTTGTTTGAAACTAGAGAGTAGTTCCAGACCATTGTCATGGCAGATTGGTAATTGGAACAAGGTAAAAAATGATTTGGCCAAGAACTCGAAAGTCACATCGGACCCCGATTTTTCATCTACATACCACTTGGCTAATGGGCCAATGAGTGTGTGTTGAAATAATCTAAGTCTGATGGAATCATCCATAATTCTATTGGAAGAGCACCATAGGTGGAAAGTCATGACATGATTGGCAGGGTCATCCCCTGCCTTTCCTTCAAACTTGGGAATGTCTAAAGGTAGTTTGGTGGGCATTGTAGGCCATCTGGGGTCATGCAGTATAGGATCATTGGTAAGTTTGCTTAGATCGGGTATGTTAAGAGAGGACAAATATGGCATCAGGAGTGTTGGTTTAGTATTGGCGCCAACCATGGTATCGGTGTTATGTGAACCTGAACCTTGACAAGGGCTAGGTGGGTTGGTACTTCCACCTTGAGAGGAAGTTGGCCCCCAACTTTCGTGTAAAGGAGAGAGAGTGGACGAAGGACCTTGCGAAGTGGACCCATGTAATGTGGAACCAAGAAAGGCTTATCCTAAGATAGTGGCACTCACTGGAGTGTGAGAAGGTGGTGTCGATTAGTGGGAAATACTAACCACTCCCCCTAAGATAGGAGGGAGATTTAGCAAACGTCTGGAACGACAAAGATTATGTGGGTCCCCTATGATGTCTGACTAGCTGAGTGAATGTGTGCAAATGGTGGTGAGAGTAATAAAGAAACAAGATCCTTTGTTGTAATTTTATTTTTGAACTTAACACAATATATATCTAAATCAACATGTAATCATAAGTGCATCATACATAAAGTAAAAGTAGCATATATGTGGATAAGGGGGTTTTGTCCATGTAGGGAATCAAAGAAAACAAAATGCTCATGTCCTAAAAGAAGTAACGTCCTTCCTCTATAATAGCACCGGACCTTCCAATAATACTCAACAGTGGGGTCTAAAGTCACCATAAGAGAAACTAGTGAAGGATGAAATAATTGGTTATAATGAGGGGTAAAGGGGGCATATCCCAAAAGAGCTAGCGATATTTCCCAATAGCCACTCAAAATCTGATCAAGGTGCAATTGCAACCCACAATTGCCACCTAGGTAGATGTCCTACAATTTGGTCACTAGGTACCTTAGTCAAAGTGTGGCATTTAGATTTTCGGCCTAAGAAATGGGTCACAGGCTGGATTCTGTCCAAGAGGTGGGTGCCTCAAGGGGGGATTCACAAAACAATCGGGCCTCGGCCTTCAACCCTTCAGGGGTATCTCCCTGCCTTATGGTGTTAGGAACACTTGACTTGGAGGATTTTCAGTTCCCTATTTGACAACTTTTATTGTTTTGATAATGAGAGAACCAGATAACGGGGAGTTATTTGGATGCATATCCCTGAAATCCTACCTAGACTAAAAAAATTCTTTTGGCACCTCCTGTGGAGGAAAACTAGTGAGTTTTTAGAAAAAATTTAGATGTAGTTGTTTGAGAGATTGGGGGTGTGAACCAACCTCGTTGAAAAAAAATGGGAGTGGATAGTTTCGTCAAGAAAAGGGTGGGGTGTTTAGGAATCCCTTTGGAGGAAACTTACTTTGACCTCCACGTTTCAAGAAGAAACTATGTGAGTGATAAGTGACTTTTGTGTGTGAATGAGTGAGAGTGTGCCAATGTTTTAATGAATTAGGTGTCACCTTGTTGCATGTGGACTTCGCTTGGTCCTTACAAGTGTTGATTACCTAATTAACTAAGTGCCTTTGGTACAACCTTACGTAATTCAAAAGTCCCTAGGAAGCTAACATGTGGACATGTGTAACATCCCGCTCTGGCGCACTGAGAAAACTTATTATTTGAGGACAATTGCTCGCAAGTGATCTGGACTTTCTGATGTTAAAACATTTGTACTTGATTATGATGCATTATGATGGATGACATGATGTTTTACTATGTGATGTAGACAGGTGCTATTTGACTTAGTTGTATTGAGTGTGCAGGGTTTTGGATCTTGATGATGCAGAGGCATCGGTGGAAACCCCTTGGACTCCGGATTGAGTCAAAGAGTGTGCTATTGGGTTGATTTATTTACTGTGATATTTCATTTGATTTGATGATATGATGTTGACATTTCTGACATGATTGTTGATGATGCAGGCTGACGATAGCTTGCCGACTAGACTCACATATGGAGTAAAGGGGCCACA
>ML776656.1:1798569-1814202 GCA_009831015.1 Picea engelmannii | reverse complement strand
TAATCTCTAATTTATATAATAAAGAAAATTAATAATGGATTCTCTTTCCGTTAATTTATTAGTCCCTACGGCCTCTACCATTAATAAAAAGTTACGAATTTAAAAATAAAATGAAAATATTAATTAGCGCATTTAGTTTTTTTTGTTTAAAAAAAAAAAGAGAATGGATTAATAAAAATAGGGAAATTAAATAATAAATGAAACCTAGACAATTAATAAGTTAAAGAATATAATTTTGGAGAAACTTGGGGGATGAGTGACACTTGTAAGACATAAATGTTTTAGGGGTTTTCATTCAAACTTGAGTTAAATGTGAATTAGGGCAAGAGGGGGTCTCAAAACTCTATAAAAGAAAGATAGATGAGGAAGAAGAGGGAATGGGTTGTTAGGTATTGTTATGCTGCCAAATTTTGGACTGGACTGATTGCTTGTGAGGAGTTGGGATTTTCTCAGCTGGGATTAGAGTGGTAGCTCAGCCTTGGAGGCAAGCTGGGAAGCTAGGCATATCCTCTGGTTGTGTGTGGCCCATTTGCAGCTTGGGGGGCTAAGGGGGAAGTAGAGTACCCCTAGCGTTTGGCTGGGAGGTACTGGTGCAGTCTCTACGGTCGGCAAGTGGGAGCGGCACGGAGCGGGGGCGACAGGGAGAGCGCAGACGTCAATCGAGCGGGCGAAAGGCAACGGTATGATTTTATTTCTGGTAGAGTAGGAGGTATTTGGAAATATGGTTAGACCTGCAAGTGTTTTAAATGGATAATCGGATTTTAGTTCATGACTAAACTTGTGTTATAGCTGGGCCTTGCATTTTGTTGTCTGTGTATTTACTTTTCCGTGGGCATTTTTACCTTGCCGTGGGCGTTCTACCTGTCTGTGGGGGTTTTTCAATTTGCTGCAGTGTATTACATCACTATGGGTATTTGATTTCCATGGAATTGGTATATTACTGTGGGTTATTCTATCATGTTCTTAAATGGGGTTGTTTTAGTTGGAATTTCTCTGTGATTTTGGGTTAGCGTTTTTATAGCGAACCTTCTCTGCGTTTTTGGTGTAATTTCCCTGCGTTGTGATAGTTAAATTTTCTGCATTTTTGGGTTACCCATCTCAGCTAAGGTTACCCATGCCTTTAAACCTTTTAAACTCTGCACTGTTGTCTCACCCTCTTTGCAAATGGGGGATCTCACAATTCTGCGTTTTGTATTAAATCCGTGTGTATGGGTTGCCATTCCTTGGTTGATTGGTTGTGGTTTGGGTGTAAATATTTGCGTTGGGTTGACATTCTCGGTTGGGTTTCCCCTGTTTGAAGTTGTTTCAGTTCGCCCTTAAAACCTGCATGAGTTCTACCAAATTAAATGGTAAATTTCAGTGACAGTGACATTTGTTTTCTTAACCAAACACCAAATAGAATGTCAGGTAACAACCAATTACTGAGAAGTAAAATACGAAAAGAGAAATATAATACGTCTTGCGTTCTCATAATCATTATATTTTGTGCAATTTGGTGTGGTAGATGCTATATGCACGCCTAACCTTAGTGGTCATAATATAAATTGAAGTAAACAATGTGTTTTATTTAACGTCTAATGCAATTCATATATTTCGTAATCAGTCTCTTTGTCTTATTGTTTCATTATTATAGTATTCTAAACTCTAGATTTTAATTTAATTTTTAATTATAATTTAAGAACATATCAAATTGTGTACTAAGGTAAATTCAGTTTATATGAGATTTATCAAATATTTAATATTTTAAATTATAATTAAATTTTAAATTATAATTATAATTTAATTTTAATTAGTTGGAAGTGGTGATTGATTGAACAATTCATTTAAACCTGTCGGCGTTGTAATATCTGGCATTGGCGCATTCTTTAAAATTTCCAGCCACCTCTGCGGGTTGCCTCAGTGAGGCACGATTCCCGGTTGCGCGCACCAGTCACCCGTGTTTGACATGCACTCGCCGCTGCAGGCTAGTCTGATATTATTAACCCCTACCGTGTTATTATGGCGCCTTAGTTTTTGGCTATAACTTATTTAAATTATGTTAGCAACTGCCAATTCAATTTAACCCTTCCCTTATAGTCAACCGTTCCTTATATCTGTTCTTAGCGTGTTTAAACTGTCTCTCTAGTGCAAGGATCTGCCCTTTTTCCTCTTTAACTTTAACCATTCCCAAGCTTAACGATTTATCCTTCCACCTTCTACTCTGAAAACTGAAATTAAATCACCTCTTTATCCGTGTTATTGTTACCTCACAATGCCGTGTTTTGAGGGCGCATGGAAGAAATTAGTGGGGTGTGGCACTTACACCTTCAAGCCATTTCCCCTTAATGATTGTGTACAACTGTCACCGTGGTCCTCGTAGTAAAGTTATACTCCTGCCGTAATGGAGTTAATATTTGTCTTATTAACGCCTTCTTCCTTAGCTTTCTTTTTCATCTAAATTTAGATAGCTAATCCAAGCTATCGCCAATAGCACATCTTCTATTACAAACAGAGATTATGTTGCCAGGTGAGAGATCGGTTGTGGTTGCCTACAGCTGCCTGGTTTTTTTATTGTTTTAATGGTAATCATCGTTAATAATTATGGTACTGTAAGGTAGGGAGTGGGAAAGTAATGTTGGAGTGATTATGCCCGAACTGTTAAAATAGGTCTGTTAAGGTAATATGGTTCTATTGTAATTATTGTTGACCAATTCATGATTTTATCGGGTGATAATGGTTAAAGTAAGGTTGATGTATTGTGTAGAAATTGTTCATTAACCATGGTTTTATAAAGTAGAATGTTAAAGTAATAGTTGAATAATATAATGGAATGTAAATGATTAATGGAATAATTATGTAATCATTATGATAATAATTACATATTGATTAATGGTAAGAGTACGGTTAGTAGGGAAGAGTCACCACTTTCTTGGTTAAATGTGACGGATAAATGCATAGGGCCTTGTATTTTAAAATTGCTTTAATGTTTAATATAAAAGAGTTGATATGGTTCGGTTATGGGATGTTACCTTAGCGTCTTTTGTTATCATAAAAATAAGCTGTGAACTCCTTATTTCAATTGAATATTTTCTAATGTACGAATGATGATATGGTCATGTGGTGGTATTATATCCGTAGTGTCTTTGTTATTCATAACAAATATATGTGAAATCCTTGTTATTAGTTGAAATGTTATTTTGCTATAGATAGTGATGAGATGGTTATGTCTAAGGAATGTTATTGAATTTCCTTGTGTTGATGTCTTACAAAGGTAAGGTTCTTGCAATAGGAAGACTGCTACGCTAACCTTGACAACTTATGAGTGTGATCCCTCAGTGTTAATCGAATATTTTTAATCATGTAAGGTCATTGAATTTTTATAGTGGAAACTTGTAAACTTGGAGTAATGGTGATTTATGGTAAGGGTTATTGTAGTTGTGGTTGTCAGATAACCGCGTTGACTGCGATTGATGGCCGTGTCTTTATCCTTGGCTTAGTAGGCTTGGTATTTTATGTCGGGCGAGATGTAGATGCCTCCATGTTCCTCAGAACAGTCGCCAGCCCTGAGACCTTAAATGGTTAAAATAGATGGGAACCTGGGCTTGAGCATCGAATATGTGTCTTGGAGGTCCTAACCATTCCAGGGTAGGAAGGGTGGGTAGTCAGTCTTACTTATTGCCTCTTGATCGTCGTTGAACACATGATGTCACTGTGGTACGTCACATGTTGTCTTGCTGTGTTCATATTCCTTGCGTCTTGTTCATCATCGAGTTACTAGTTTCTGCCTGAGCAGTCGGCCAGGATCCTATATGACCTTCTCTCTCTCCGGAGCAGAGGACTAAGATTAAATGCCCTACTTTCCTGTGCAGAAATAGTAAACTCTACTTTCATGGATTCTTCCTTATGTCTATGGTCGTTGAATGCTTGCAGTTACTTGTCGTGTGCCTTGTGCCTTCTTGTCATGATATTAGTGGTTGTGTCTTGTTAGTTTTCAGGTGGTGACGTAGAGTCAAGTGTGTTGTTCCTTTTTACACATGCGCACACACCTTAAACAAAAAAAAAATTGCACATCTGAAAGAGTTGTTTTCATAATGAGGAGGGCGTTACAACATGTGGGTACATTACTATTCCTTTAACTCCCTATTGTGATTTAATCTAAGAAAATCTTCAAAACTATCCTAGATTGTGATCATGTGGGCATGTGTGGGCTCGTTACAAAACATTTAAACTTCCCTAGTGATTTGATCTAAGAAATTAAATTTCAATACTATCCTATCTTTGTAGCATGTGGGCATGTATGGGCCCATTACAATCTTAAGATGTGTTTGAAAAAATAAACTAAGAGGAGTCCCAAGAAGGGTTGTTTTCCTCTCCTAAAGGTTTAATCTTTTTAAGGGAGATGAGATTGTCTCACAATCTTTTTCTGATTCTCAAGGTCGCTTGAAGGCGCGAGAGAAGAGCATACTAAGCGATTTCTATCCAACTTCTAGTCCCTATGCAAGTTATATGTGATTACAAATGATTTCTAACTTATATTTTTAGTCAAAACAAGCCATCCATGTGGCAAAAATGAAAGAAAAAGAGGAAATGATGATTTTAACCCCCTAAGTGCCTATGTGTTTTGACTAATCCCTTTATATGAAGAGGGGACTAAGTGTGGTGAAGATTAAAACATGCTTGAAATCACTTTTAAGAAGGCTAAGGGCCTTCCCCAAATCACAAAAAACCTTACAATATGTGTTTTTTGCACAGGTGCGCGGGTCTCAGTGGAGACAAAGGTACACTGAGCGCCTGTGCGTAGACCGAAATCAACTTGTGGGCGCAGTTGCACAGAATAAAACTATGACTTAGGCACATGTGCGTACGATGTGCATCTGTGGGCCTAAAAACCCGTGCACAGGTGACACACGACTGTGAATGAAAATTTCGGATGGAATTCTCTCAATTCAATTTGGAATTGGATGTTTAGCAGGTCGGCTTGGGCCGGTTAATGCACCTGCAAGTTAAATAAACCAAAAGAAGAGCTAGAAAAACCCAAATGGGGTAGGAAATTGATACCTTTCGCCAGTGGAGTTGCCAATCTGTTGCGCCTCTTTCGTCACCTTAGTGAGCAAAATAGAGGTGCTTGCAAGCTTAGTTGGGTTTGCTAAGTAGGACATCTGTAAGGAAAAGGGTTAGAGAAAGAAATATAAAGAGAACAACTAAGAATTAAACTAAGAAATAAACAACAACTAAACTAATAAACATAGGGACATAAGGACAAAAGAAACAATAAGACCCATGTCACCAATGGTAAGGTTGATATTAGTGAAAGAAAACACCAAGAAGAAAGAGGACTATGAGTCCCTTCTTCCTCCAAGGGAGGGCTCTTGGACCCCCACAAATAAGCTCTTCTTACAACTTTGAAAATGAAAATGGTGAAAGAATTCCTTGCTAATCCCCTCAAGGGGTGAGATGATTTTCCCAATTCAATGATGCTTGTATACTCTTGATGAGAATAGAGGATTCCTCAAGAGAATAGTGGCAACATAACTTTTCTATGAAATTCCTTTAAAAATGAAGTGCATCCATGGCCTTTTTATAGCATTCCTTTGAGGTATTGTCCAACCAGTTTGTAGTGTGTAAAGAGGCTAATTAGGGCATTTCTAGGTCTTTGACCAGCCACCCAATAGAATCCAGTCCAAATTTGAGTGTCAAATCAACTTGGAAGATGAACCAGAAGTGGGTGGGAGGCCGACGACTCTCATAAATGCATTGTTTCTCAGGTGCACGTCTTTTTGCGACAACAGTTGCGCATGAGGCACATGTGCGTGATTCTTGCGTTTTTGTTTTGCGCATGTGCAGACGCACCTGTGTATTCATAACGCCTTTTAATTTTGTCCCTAGTTATATAGTTTTTGACCCTTTGGAAATGATTTTGTGGTAATTTTGGTCCATGGGTGACCTCATAACTATTTGACAATGTTGAATTCTTGTAACCATTTGCGAACTAAATTTCAATGATAACACTAACCTTGGGAGGTTGGTAGGTCTTATGATGTTTTAAGTATGAATCAGTGTTTCTCTAATACCAGCTACATGTTAGGATTAATGGGTTGAGAAGGTGTCTCAAAGTATTGAATGTGTTGGAATAGAGCCACAATTCTTGAATTCCAATCTTTAAGAAACTTCTCCATATAGTTAGGGATGATGATATCTAGAGATCCAATGGTGATTCTTTTGAAACTGTAGTGATTCCCCTCTTATTGGGGACACAAGTATAACTCATAGAAATGTGTTGTGATGGGATATAATTTCCATAACCATTTAGAAAATAGTGCATTGTCAAAGCCAACAATTTAGATAGAATACATGTGGGTTTTCAAGGAATAATCACATATTTTAAGCCACACATTTTCACAATTACCACCACATTCCATGGAACTTCCATTAGAAATGATAATATGGAAATTTTCCACAACATGGATGTAGAAATGCATTCATAGGCTACCGATTGGTGAATGAAGTGATGGGTGCTATTACTATTGAATAAGATAATGCATTTGGAATATATACGATGTGGAAAATAAATTTTAGAATTTGGGGAGCCAAATTACTAGTCAAGGAATGCATGGAAATCCATGGTTTAACATCATGTGAATAATATGGAGTAATGTCCTCAGTGGATGGAGGAAAAGTATCTTGAGATATAGTTACAAATTCATGATACAAAATTTCGATAAATATTTTTGGTTCCTTACATTTATAAAACTATCTCTCATCACAATTGTAGTACATACCTTTAACTTGACACAATGGGATTTTACCATGGGTTAACTTATGGATCTTAATTGGTAGGAGAGGACATATAAGGATTTGTAGGTGAATAAATAGCAGGATGAGGATGGGGAATCAAAGGTTTCTTTTTAATTTGAGTATTCACCACCATTTTTTCTTCCCTAACTCTTTAAGATGATTAAAACCAAGTAGTAGGATGGGTCGTTAAGAGTTTATAATGTATCTCTTCCTTTAGACCGCTTATAAATCTTTCTCTGAATAAAGGTATATGATATTCCTTAGGTGTGGATGGTGAGTTTATTAAAAGATGTGTAGATTTTAACCTTCTACAATATTTACTGCAGAAATATTTTTAGTAAAATAAAATAAAATATACAATGGAAAATACAAACATTACACAGAGAATTTTCCCCTCGAAACCCAAACTGGGAAAACCAACATATTCTATATTCATTCATAGTGATACATTGTTTACAATACAATATACATATAGGAGCCAGAAGCATCCAAAACCCTAACCCAATGAGTTGGATTAGTCAAGAACCCTAATTCCTTATCTGGAAATATAAATCCATCGGCAAAACACCATGTGCCAAAAAACCACCTAAATATGTGACATATTTCCCGAGACAGAATTGGGGGAGTTTCCCCTTACATTCCCCTGCGCGCCCGATGCAACATAAACACTACTACTCCTGCAAAGAATATAACACATAAGCAACAATAAGATATGAACACTTTAACCATACAAAATTGTCTAATCTTAGTAAGGCAATTGAAATAATGAGTGTCTATTTCAAAACATTTATAGAGTTTTGAGACAAATTGTGTCGAAGAAATATAATCTTGGTGACACTCATTATGACATTGCCACCATTTATAGCATTCCATATGTAAATATAAGACACACACATGAAATTTCATTAAGTCATATATGATTCCATGTAGGGAAAAAAAAATTTCCATCTAAGTGACACACCTTATGGTGCTAGAGAGAAATTTGTTGAGATCCATTTTAGGGAGTATGTGCCACATTTTCATCATAGCATCATGAACAAATTGGGTAGAGTGAGGCTTTGTGGGATGGTCTGATAAAAATCCTTCCTTTTGGAATGGTTGGTCATGGTACTATAACCCTTAAATTGATTTTAGATCACCAAGAGTCGGGAGAACTAGTTTGGGAGTATGTCAAGTTTTGCTAGTTTTTCATTATAACCCTTATATTGATTGTAGATCACCAAGATATGGGACAACTAGTTTGGGACTATGTCAAGTTTGGATAGCTTTTCATTAATGGAAACAAAACTTTGTTGGGAAAATGAGTGGTTGTGTTTGATTTTAAGTTTCAAATTATCATATTAAGTTTCCAGGGAGGAGACCTTGGTGGCCAACTTGAAGGCTCTAGTAGCCATAGAGATGTGGGCCCAAAAGAAAAGGGTTACTATAGAGTAGTACCTAGGTGATGATCAATGTGATTTGAGTATGCTGATATAATTCTTGTGTATTGGGGTAAGTGTTTCCACCAAATAATATTACTAGAGAGTGACACCATGATGATCAACTTAACACAAGGACCATATTGTGATATGTACTAAATAAGGGTGATGTTAGACCCATAAGTTTTTAAAATCCTATGTGACTATACTACCACTTGGATAATAATGTGTTCATAAAATGTTCAAATTCTTAATATTGCAGTTTATGTAGGAATTTAGTGCATTGGTAAGATGAAGCAAGGTTTCAAGTGATAGAATGTACATATTTGTAATACAACCATTTATGCAGGAAGGTCACATAATGAAATCAATACTTAGGATTTAAAAGGTCATAAGGGCAATAGAGTAATATGTGATATAACTCTTTGATATACATGTAGGCTCCAATAGTAGTACTCAGACTAGTTTCTTAGGGCACTAAATAAGGTAGCTAGATTGTATCCTTAGTCATACTACCCAATTACACAGGTACTAGTGACTGATTTTCTTGAATTCTTAATATTGCAGTTTATGTGGGAATTTAGTGCGTTGATTTGTTTTTCAAATTCTTAATATTGTAGTTTATGTAGGAATTTAGTGCATTGGTAAGATGAAGCAAGGTTTCAAGTGATAGAATGCACATATTTGTAATACAGTCATTTATGTAGGAAGGTCACAGAATGAAATCAATACTTAGGATTTAAAAGGTCATAAGGGCAACGAATTAATATGTGATATAACTCTTCGATATACATGTAGGCTCCAATAGTAGTACTCAGACTAGTTTCTTAGGGCACTAAATGAGGAGGCTAGATTTTACCCTTAGTCATACTACCCAATTACACAGGTACTAGTGAGTGATTTTCTTGAATTTTATTCTTGGTGCCACTATATCATCAATATGTTCGATTTTCTTGTCTAAAGTTGGTTTCATGTAACCTAGGGAACTTTTCATATACCATATGATACCTGAAAGTGAAATTCCATATGAACGTGTTATATAATGGGGTACTACTTGAAGGAGTATCAATAAGGGTTACAAGGTTTTCCAACCAAGTGAAACCACTTCTATTTCCTATGTGTATTACTCCCCTACCATATATCCATCAACTAAATGAAAGATTGATGTCCTTAAAAAAATCCAATAATTTCTCGAATGAGTTAAGATTTTCTATAGAGGATTAGATCTCCTATAATACCATATATGTGAATCTAAATAGAGGTTTTAATTTCTATAATAAGATAATAAATTCTATTTAAATGTAGAGATTGAAACCCTCAAGGAAAATTTGATGAATTTTGAAAGATAAGTGTGCACTTAAGTAAGATTACATACTATCATACCTATTTCCATATGTATTTAGACATCCTCCTTTTCAAGAATTTATCTCCAATATTTCTCGAACATGATATTTCATAAACTTACTCCAAGATCAATGAATCAAAAATGGAAAGAAGCTTGCTATTTTACCACCCTACCATATCCTTAAGATACTCTTCATCCTGTGTAACTCTAGAGTTGGAATGGGTTCTATGAATAAAGTATGAAAACTATCATATCCTCTAGAGCATATGAGGTAAACCGCCTCTAAGATAATGCTATAATTATTGAAATCAAACTCAAAATGAGATTACCATGGAAAATTTGACCATTAGAACATCCATCAAGCATTAGGCTGAAAAACATGAGCTCTACACCAAACCCTCTCTTATTATATAACCTTTAAGTCCTCATGCCACTTGTCAATCTTATGCAATGATGGTAATTGTTTATCACCTCCATGCATAATTAGTAATGTCAAGAAAACATAAATAGATATTATTCACCACCTTCCAACTTCCTTTTATATTTATGTTCATAGATGTTCCCGTGATTCTTTTTCTTTTATCTAATTTAGTGGGTGTACATGATATTCTCTTTTACTATTTATATAAAAAATATAATTAGAAGTCACCATCATTGTTTTATCTTCAACTGGTAAGTTCAAAGGATTTTTTCTTCCAAACTATACACATATACCAACTAAATTCAATACCAATGGCGACACATGTTAACCCAGAGCCTTCAAGTACTCATTTTTATGGTGGAGGATTTGTGTCATGGTTGGGACCTAGTTAACTTAGGCTGCTTACCTTTATTGATATACTAAGGTGATTGAGGAATAAGATTTTCCATCTCATTGCACACCCCTTAGTTAATCCTTGTGAGTAATCGAATTTGTAAGCCACCCCTCATGTCAACATGTAACCTCTAGGAAGAAATATATGTTATTCAACCTATTACATGGAAGAAAGGCTAGTATACAATAGTATGAAACCTAGACCTTTTCTCCCTAATGGTACAAATTGTGTCAAAACTTTTCTTAAAACCCTTTTCTGATGTGTAATTTAAATTGGAAACTCTTCAAACGTCTATAGAAAAACACATCAAATAGTTTTGTTCAATGGGCTCTTAAATTTGATTATTTCTTCCACCTTATTTCACTTTTATGTCATCACATTTAACCATAAACTTTTACATTTACTTTAAAATGTTGATATTTTATTTAAATCCTTTGATTAAAAGCAATAAAAGTAAATGACGTGAATTCATGCTTAATTTATTATTCTTAGTGTATTTTATATGGTGTTATTAATGACAAAACAATTCTTGATATTTTGGGAGATAGGTGCTTCCACAAATTGGATCAGGCTGAAATGGATTGAGATTCCAAAACTCATTCTAACACTCATTCCCATATTTTTGCACAAGAAATCCAACTAGAAATTACATATCAGGTGAATCTGTCCCTTCATCTAGTAGCCCGGATTTATATCAAACTGATCTAGAACTCCATCTGACCCTTATTACGGAACTTAAAGTGCAACATATTTCTTCGTTAGCATACTTGTGAGTGTTTTCATGAAAAACTAAAACAATTTTTTTTTACCCATTATCATCATCTTGCTATGGCTCTTATTGTATTTCGATTTAGAAAATTAAATCTAGCTCCTATATTCGAGCTACGATTTTAAGACTCATTTCCTATTAATAGAAAAATTAAATGGCTTTCTGGTTTTGAGAGAAAGTCGACCCTTTCAGTGGTCGAACTCTTAGACTCTATATATACTTGAGCTCGTTAGCATGATAGGATCAACCTAGAGAAACAATTGAAGAACTATTTGTAAAACTTGGCTCGGTTATTCATTTTAATGCAAATTTATAAAGTAAGTTGAGTTTGTGATGAATTTGTGAGCTGGAGTACCACAACTACTCGAGGGGGCCATGAGTAGTCTATGTGTCTCGTTTCTTTGTTTATTTATATTTCTAACCTCTCTTTTGCAGGAGTTGTTCTAATTCATATTTACAGTCATTCTCTTATAACTTCTCTGTATAATCCATTTCCTTATAATTGTTATAATTTCCCTTTACTATTCTAATCTCTTTTTGCATTCATTTTCTTATAATCTCCTTTGTGTATTTCCAGTTGTTGTAATCACTCTTTTTAATTGTAAATTCACTGTATGTATTCACTTGACTTATTTCCACCATGCTATAAATATAAATATTCTTTGTAATTGGAACTCTAGGAATTGAGCATGTTTATTAAGAAGTTGTTCATGACCAGTTAAAGTAAATTAAATTAACCCCTGCAGTATTGTGTAATCACTATACCTCTGTGAATATATTTCCGATTCAAGTATGACATCACAATTTCTTATTTTAAATCCTTTTTGGTAATTAGTTAAACAATCTAACTTGTTATAAGAGCATGTGTTTAGTGTATTGATACTTCTTTAATGGAAAAAATTTCAATAGATTGTTTTATTTCTACTTTACATTTTTTCTGTAGAAATCAATGTTTTAATCTGAATTGAGTAAATGAATCATAGAGTTAGATTTCAAAGTAAAAAGAGTAATTAGAATAGTAATATTTCATGCCTAATCTCATATTTTTCATAATAGATCCTTGCACTAGTTTGTTATACCGGTACCGACTTTCAATTTTTCTCTTATATTGATTTCCGCATCATGGTTTTCTCACATTTTAAAATGCCAATAGATTTAAATCACCAAGGGATAGATTAGTGACCTAATTCATGAGATATGTTCACTCCATGTCGGGTTTCCTCCCTGGGTGATGAATTATTCTAGCTTGTTTAATCTCTTTATTATCTGAGTGTGTTGTTGCCATTTGTTGGACCATGTTGTCATTGATGCCAATGGTTTGATTGTTTGATGTCATTGATTGATGTCAAGTAATTGATTGATGTCAAATAATTGATTGATTGATGATTTATGTAATATAATATGTATTTTCCTTGATGAGAATGCATAGATGAAGATGGATCAATGAGTTGTCATTGATATGATGAAGATGGATCAATGAGTTGTCATTGATACATGATGAAGATGAATAGATGTGGTTTCATTGGTATATGATGCATTGTTGGAAAAATGTATAGATGATTGATTATTGTCTTATCATGATTGATAAGGTGCACAAATGGATGAACTACAAAGTGGTCCCCTTATGGTGAAATCCCTCGTGGGAAGATGCTTTATAGATTGAGTTATCCTAGAAGAATGGTTGGAGGACCCATGCTCTCATTATTGCCTTATCATGATTGATAACATGCACAAATGGATGAAATCCAAAGTGGTCCCATTATGGTGAAATCCTTCATGGGAATACGCTTTACGGATTGAGTTATCCTAGAAGAATGGTTGGAGGACCCATGCTCGTATGTGGAATAATGAGATGAAGATCAAGAAAATCATTGGTGAAACTATCCTAGATGGATAGTGCTTGTCATGCCATTTTCGGTGGTATGTGGAATGTCACATAACTCCACATGGTTTGAGAGTTATGGCCTTACAAAGATGAAGGACCCCCACATGAAGGCTTGAAGCCCCCAATCTCAAACAAGTCAAAGTGAGATAAAAGAAGAAATCATTATTTAAATGATAAAGTAAGATGACAAAGTCAAGGTGGATTATTTAAACAATCAAGAGAAGTGACAAAATAAAGAAATGATAAAGTAAGGTGACCAAATCAAGAAGGAATATTTAAATGATAAAGTATTGGAGAACTTTCTATTTATGGAAAGTGGTTAACCCTAAAATAAGGAAAATAGGTTAAGTGACCTAGAAATGGGTTAAGAGATCTAAAAATCGGTTAATTGACCTAGATTATGAAAGTATAAATAAGATAGCAATGGTCTCTTGTAGATTATCCTTTTTGTGAATCAACGGAGAGCTTCTTGTGAGAATATCTTTTGGAGTATTGATGGAGAGCTTCTTGTGAGAGCTTCTTGAGCATTTTTTGTGTGGAACACTTGAGCATATTGAATATATATAGGTGACTGAGGTAACCAAGGATATATAAGCCTAATTTTAGAAGTAAGGTGAAGAAAAGAGGGCCGATATTGAAGGGAGGATAAATTATTTTCATGATTCTTTCTAAGGTATGTTATTTACAGTTCATCTCACCATTTTCGCTATAACTTTTTTTCTATAATGATTCATACCATGGGATTGATATTACATTGAAGAAACATATCTCAGTATATGTGGTAAAAAATTCAGCTTGTGGGTCGTTGTATTTGTGGAGATACACTCTGTGGAAAATAGTGTTTGTGGCTAGTCCCGAAGCTGGTCTAAAACAGGTGGTTCGGGTAAAAACGTCATAACTTCTTCATAACAAATCTAAATTTAGTGATACCAATTGTGTTGATTATATTACAGTATTTAGTATTTTTTTTAACCGTTTTAGATCAATCCAAATAACATTTTATGCGGGGGACACTCTACAAGGTCTCTCTCTAGAATAATCCAGAATTCAACAAGGTATGCCATTTTTGTTATAACTCCTTTTCTGAGAGGTTACAAGTAGTGCCACCTGGAGGAATTGAATAAAACAAACTGAAGAAAATTGTGTATCAGTTTCATATCTTTATTCATTATATGTGCAAGTTTATGATTATTTCAAGTTGGAGTTGTTGACTAATCCAAAACTAGTCATGGTTGAGACAAGCAGTTGATGATTTGGCACATACATGAGGTGTATAGTTGATGATGTTGGTAAATATTAATGAGTCATTGTTGATGAATATTTGACACATGATTGGTATATACTTGGTACATGGTCAGATGCACTTGTTTATGGTACAGGTTGATTACATGTTGTTTGGCACAAGTTGGTGCATGGTTGATGCACTTGTTTATGTTGACAATTTGATATATGTTGAGGATTGTTGCCTCATATCAATTGGTGCTGAGAATGTAAGACGATTATTGAATATATACCTGGTGCTCTTGTATAGTTGTACTCTATTCAGTTGTTGTTGAAAAACCCCTGGATTGAAGTCCATAATAAAAAAAAAATTGTGCATACATCTTGTGTTCTTTGTGTTCCTTGTGGAAATGATATGTTGATGATATGTTGCTGATATATGTTGTTGATATGTATTCACATCTAAATGATTATAAATGACAACAATTAGTAATGAACAAATGTTGAATGTTAACTAAGGAGTTTTTGTGTAAGAGGGAAGTTTTGGGAAAAAGATCTCCACACTCATCCACCCCCCCTTGTAAGTGTGGTAGGTGTGTCCAACAATTGGTATCAGAGCGGGCCTTCACTAAAAGCCTTAACAAGATTGAAGGAGATCCATAGACACACAAATGGATGATGAAGTTCTAATCCTTGATGAGAAAAACTATTCTACTTGGAGAATAGAGATGATATTACATTTAAAGACAATGGGAGCAACAATTTGGAAGGCATCCATTGGTGGATCAATTTCATTGAAGAAAAAATCAAAGTTTGTAGCTCAAAGGGAAGGAAAGAAGAATGATGAATTGGCTCTCAAGACCATTCTTAATGGACTCTCAAGCCCTATCAAAGATAGCATGAGACAATTCACCTCTACCAAGGATCTATGGCTAAAGCTAGAGGAAAAATATCAAAGAAAGAAGGAGAAATAAAAAATTGAAGATCACTCCATCAAGATCACTAGAGGTAAAGAATATCCAAAAACTCTTGAATGCATTATTTCTAAATGTGATTTTGAAAACATTTAAAGTGAAGATAAAGAATCAAGTGATGATGGCACAAAGGAAGATCTTGAAAACATTTCAAATGAAGGAAAAAAATTATGTGTTGATGTTGGCAAAAAGGAATATCATGAAGATATTTCAAATGAAGGTAAAGAACCCTCAAAAACCCTTGATTTCAATGATGATAATGAATTTTTCTCTACAAGTGAAGAAGAAGATATAGAAATAGTTTGTGTAAAGTTTGATGATAATTATTCCATGAAAAGAATAGAAGGAAATATATTAAAACTTCAAAAGGAAGTTGAAGAGGGTTTATATAGATATAGAAGTGATCATTATTAGATAGACTATAACTATCTT
>ML776656.1:1781967-1796891 GCA_009831015.1 Picea engelmannii | reverse complement strand
ACATCTTGAAGTTAAAAGAAATGATCAAGGATCAAGAAGAGAGCAATAAGACTCTATTAGAAGAAAAGGAAGAAGAGATCACAAGACTAAAGAATGGAAAAGAAAATATGAATGTAGATGATGAGATTAACAAAAGTTTTGAAACCATTGTTTATCTCAAGACCCAAATTGAAGAAGCTAAAAGAATAGAAGAATTATTGAAGATTCAAATAAATGAAAAGGAAGAGTCATGTTGTAAGTTAGAAGCTGAAATTGTTGACCTTAGAAAGAAGTTAGAGAAGTCAAACAAATTCTTGAATAGCTCAAGAATCTTGGATGAGATATTGGAAAGTCAAATACCAACATGTGATAAATCAAGTATTGGATACAAAGGATAAGATACACATGTTGAATCAATCACCTCAAAGAAGCATGAGGTAGGTCCATCAAATAAGGAAGACAATGTTGCAAAACAACCATCTACATAAGACAAAGAAGATTTCAAAAGAACAAAGCAATGAAGACATCAAGAAGCTACTTTTGGGACACCAAAGAAAATGTATGAAAGTATTTTTCATGGGCATTGTTATTCATGTAATGGATATGGTCACAAAGCTTTCGAATGTAGATCTTATGAAAGGAGATATAACGGAAGATTCTATAACACCACGAGGTGTTGGATATGTGATCAAGTAGGACATATTATTGTTCACTATAACTCTATGAGATGCTACAGTTGTAGTGCATTTGGCCACAAATCCCAGGAGTGTTGGAACAAAAGAATAAAGTCCAGGACTTCACATAGCATGGCTAGAAGAAGGAATGAAGTAAGAAAGGGAGATATCTTTGAAAATACGGATGCTTGGAGCTCAAGTTTTGAGGAGAAGGGTCATCTACAGAAGTGGGTGAAGAACACAGGGAAACTAGATCAAAATGAAATATTGAAGGGAAGTACAAAAGTGTCATCTACTGAGGCACACGCTGGTGACACTGGTGACAAACACATGCATATGCATGCTGACCTTGAATAGGTCATGCACACACGTGCACTATTGTGCAGCAGGTCACGTATATGTTGTAAAGCCTTGGGAAAAAGGCAATGCACATGGCTTGGAGTTTGATGTGATGGTATAACTTTGTATTGTAGGGCCTGGCATTATGTATTGCAGGTTCTGACACTGTTTTCTGCAGGTTTTCATAGTGAGATCACATAATGGTATAATAAAAATAAATATTGGGTGCATGGCACTAACCCAAGAGTATGGATTGATGTTGATCTGTTAGGATTAATCATTTTGTGATGTTGATGGTGGTGTACATGGCTAGTATATCTTATGATGTATTATTGGAAGCATATGTTGATATCATGGTGCATGCATTTTTCATATGGATTGGGATACATGTTGAGGCATATGGTTGGTGATTTTATGAGGTGATCATTTTGTACATCATTTTTTATTTATAGTTGATGCATGATTGGTACTTTTCTATTACATTGGAAGAGGCACCTACTAGCAGTTTGATTGGCACATGTTTTATGGAGGATTTGGCATACATATATGGGATTCATCATTTTGTGGTATTGGTACATGGTAATGTACATGTCAATCATAGATGGCATATGCTTGATGATACTACACCATTGGCACTACTTTATTAGCACAAAAATTGGCATTTGTTTGAGATACATGATTGTGGCACTTGGTTCATGATAGAGACATATCACGAGTGATATGATACATTGTTTGGCATGTTGGTAGATGCACATGGTTGGCATATTGGTGGATGCACATGCTTGGCATATTGGTAGATGCACATGTTGGCATGTTGATAAAGGAATATGATTGATGCATTCCATGGATGATATCTTTTGGCACATTGCATGATGTTGATGTACATAGGTGTTGTACATGACGAGCACACATTTTGTACATGATGTACTTGGTTGATATGTTGCTCATGATTCTTTATTTCATTGTTGACATATATTTTTCTTTATGATGCTTGGTATGGAATGAGTTTGATGCATGAACAGGTCCAAGGATCATTATATGGTAGCACAATGTTCATCTTGCAAAAACGATAGGGGAGACATACCCATAGGGGGAGTCATTCTTCTTCCCATGATTCTAGGAGGAGGTATTTATCATATGCAAATATAGAAAAGAGCCCTATACTTGAAGAAAGAGCACAGGAGCATAATTTCAGGGGGAGCAATGGTCACAGGGGGAGTATGTTCAATGTATTTTCAGCATTACATCAGAGTGATATCCCTTGTTCAAAAGGGGAAATATTATTCAAAGGAAGATCAAAGGCATTCAGACAAGCGGTGCAACCCCAAGGAGAGTTCAATCAAGGGGAGAAACCCCAAGATGAGAATGTCCCTTTTCCATTGATGTCAAAGGGGGAGAGTTAATCACATTGATGTGATTGATGTTTATTGATGGGGATAGATAGTCACATTGACTATTGATGTAGAACATGCCTTATCTACATGTTGGCATCAATAATTGGTAATTGGTGTTGACATCAATGTTGGTATTTCCATTAATGCCAAAGGGGGAGATTGTTGGATCATGTTGTCATTGATATCAATGGTTTGATTGATTGATGTCATTGATTAATATCAAGTGATTGATTGATGTCAAAGGATTGATTGACTGATGATTGATGTAATATAATATGTATTGTCCTTGATGAGAATGCATATAAGAGGATGGATCAATGAGTTGTCATTCATATGATGAAGATGGATCAATGAGTTCTCATTGATACATGATGAAGATGGATCGGTGTGGTTTTATTGGTATATGATGCATTGTTGGAAAAATGTATAGATGACTCATTATTGTCTTGTCATGATTGATAAGGTTCACAAATGGATGAACTCCAAAGTGGTCCCCTTATGGTGAAAGCCCTCAAAGGAAGATTCTTTGTGGATTGAGTTATCCTAGAAGAATGGTTGGAGGACCCATGCCTGTATGTGGAATAATAAGATGAAGATCAAGGAAATTGTTGGTGAAACTATGTTATATGGATAGTGCTTGTCATGCCATTTATGGTGGTATGTGGAATGTCACATAAGTCCTCATGGTTTGAGAGTTATGGCCTTACAAAAATGAAGGACCCCAACATGAAGGCTTGAAGCCCCCAAGGTCAAAGTAGTCAAAGTGACCTAAAAGAAGAAATCATTATTTAAATTATAAAGTAAAGTGACAAAGTCAAGGTGGATTATTTAAATAATAAAGAGAAGTGAAAAAATCAAGAAATGATAAAGTAAGGTGACCAAATCAAGAAGGAATATTTAAATGATAAACTATTGGAGAACCTTCTATTTATGAAAAGTGGTTAACCCTAAAAATAAGGAAAATAGGTTAAGTGACCTAGAAATGGATTAAGTGATCTAAAAGAAGAAATCATTATTTAAATGATAAAGTAAGGTGACAAAGTCAAAGTGGATTATTTAAATAATCAAGAGAAGTGACAAAATAAAGAAATGATAAAGTATGGTGACAAAATCAAGAAGGAATATTTAAATGATAAAGTATTGGAGAACTTTCTATTTATGGAAAGTGGTTAATCCTAAAATAAGGAAAATAGGTTAAGTGACCTAAAAATGGGTTAACTGACCATTTTCGCTATACCTTTTTTTCTATAATGATTTAGACTATGGGATTGATATGGAATTAAGGAAACTTATCCCAGTATATGTGGTAAAAAATTTAGCTTGTGGGTCATTGTATTTTTGGAGATACACTCTATGGAAAATAGGGTATCTGGCTAGTCCTGAAACTAGTCTAAAACATGTTTTTCGGGTAAACACGTCATAACTTATTCATAAAAGATCCAAATTCAGTGAGACCAATTGTGTTGGTTAGATTACAGTCTTTAGTATGTTGTGTAATGGTTTAAGATCAATTCAATGAATGTTTTATGCGGGGCATGCTCTACAAGGCCTCTTTCTAGAATAAGCCATAATTCAACAAGGTATGTCATTTTTGCTATAACTCCTTTTTTGAGAGGTTCCAAATAGTACCACCTGGGGGAATTTCATAAAACACACTGAGGAACATTGTGTATCAGTTTCAGATCTTTATTCATTACAGGTACAAAGTTATGATTATTTCAAGTTGGGGTTGTTGACTAATCCAAAACTAGTCATGGTTGAGACAAGCAGTTGATGAGTTGGCACATTCATGAGGTGTATAGTTGATGATGTTGGTACATATTGATGAGTCATTGTTGATGAGTATTTGACAGATGATTGGTATATACTTGGTACATGGTCGTATGAACTTGTTTATGATACAGGTTGATTATAGGTTGTTTGGCACAGGTTGGTGCATGGTTGATGCACTTGTTTATGTTGACAGATTGATATCTATTGAGGATTGTTGCCTCATCTCAGTTGGTGCTGAGAATGTAAGATGAGTCTTGCGTATAGAGATGGTGATCTTGTAGAGTTTTACTCTATTCAATTGCTGCTGAAAAAACCCCGGATTGAATTCCATAATAAAAAGAAAAATTGTACATACATTGTGTGTTCTTTGTATTCCTTGTGGAGATGATTTGTTGATGATACGTTGTTGATATGTATTCACATCTAACTGATAATAAATGACAACAATGAGTAACGAGAAAATGTTGAATGTTAAATAAGGAGTTTTTTTGTAAGAGGAAAGTTTTGGGAAAAAGATCCCCACACTCATTCACTCCCTCCTCTAAGTGTGGTAGGTGTGTCCAAGACTATTAGATTAGACTGCTAGATTAGTGCTCTAAACTTGTACATATAATGCCAGCACCTCGAAGCTTACAAGCCCCATGTTGACAATTTATTGTCGAAATAAATAACATATATTTCACTCGACAATAGTCTTGAAAAAACATTAATCAACAAAATACACATGACAATCATCAATATCCTAACACTGTCTCAAGTCCACATATCTTGACTCAATTTGGAGTGTATTTTCATCTATAGTTCTTCTTGTCACACTAATAAGATACATAATATAATAAATTTCATCACATAGAAATATATTGATTTTCAATATCTCATATCATCATTTATCATTAAAAATTGATATCAGCTATAGAAATTTTAGACATGTACAAACATCCTTGAAGAGATACAAATCAAACTGGCCATAAGCTAAAATAAATCATCACATAATATATATAGAAAAAACCAATAATCTAGTACCATCTCATGGATATCGAAACATAATCCATGATCAAACCAAATCAAATTAAAAGTCTAGGTCACATCATCGAAAAGAGTATCATTCAACCAACCAAGACATTCTTGTAACTTGGAACATTGATTTGATGAGTTGAGTGTTATAACTTCTTGCATCTGCAACGTTGATTTGATGAGTTGAGTGTATAACAGGTAACAGGCTAAATGTGAATTAACAGTTTAACTACGAAGGACTGGTGTAACACTGTAATGGGCCATGGGCCATGAGGTTTAGTTTCCTGGCATAGAAAAGAGCGCCAAATATGAATTCATGGTTCAACTACAAAGGATTGACCTAACACTGTAGATGGGCCGTGGATTTTAGTTTCCTACTATAAAAAGAACGCCAAATATGGATTCATAGTTCAACTACGAAGTTGGTGTAACATTGCAGATGGGCCGTGAATTTTAGTAAGACATTAATCGAAGTTCAGTTAAAAAATATAACCGTCACTCAGGGTGAACTTGAAATTTCAGGCGTCTTCGTTCAAAAGTTCCGAAAGCTTCTTTGTCTGTTTGCCACCGTCATGAATTTTGAGAGTACTATTCACTGCCCAATTTGGCTCTTCACGCGTCTGCATTCCCTGACAGCGTACGCAAATCTGTTGGCCTCGTGGATGAGTTAAGGCCTTGCCTACTTCGTGTTCGTCCCGACTCGCCACTGTCCCATAAAGCGAAACACCCTACGGACAGATAAGTCCAGGGCTTTCATTATGCTGGGCAGCGCAAAATAACATGAAACTGTCAGAAGATGGAGAGGTGGTGTACGGATTCTGGGAAAATGTCCAATGGAATCTGCACCCCCATACGCATGGAGCGCCTTTAAATCTCATCCGCTTATAATACCTGGTCATTGTTTAGTCAATGGATCTGATCAGGTACGAAGCTRATAGAAAGGTATGGCCGGCCYCCATTCCTATATCATATCACGATGCATGCTGGCAGGCTTCAGCGCAACKRGAGATTTTASAGAAATAATAGATTAGACAGGAGTGGAGTTGTGTGGATAGAATGTTCGTAGTATAACTGGCGAGTAAGTTGTGCTTAGTTGTCATTATGTGCACATGGTGGCGGGCAGGAATGGCTGGATCCAGCTGCTTCATGTTCCCTAACCATCTGTTCTATTTGGCTGTTTCCCAGTGTTCCGTTCGTTTTAGGATAGCAGTACTGTTTGTACACTTGTCTCACAAGGCAGGATTACATGCATCCATCTTTAATATTTATGGAATCCATTACATTATAAAGTGTCTTAATAATACATTTTATCATCGTGATTTTACAATATATATATATATATATATATTAAGAGTGAGTTTAATGGTTAAGAACATGTGTTTCCTCTTAAAAGGTTATAAGTTCAAATCCAGAAGGGAATAGAGTATGTCCCATAAACAAAAGTGCATAGAATAAACAAAAAACACAATACATAATCGTCAAAAGAAAGCACACAAGAGAATTCGCTAAGAATGTTAGCAACAACGAAAGAGATTACCATTAATCATGAAATAATTTGAAAATATTTCAGCGTGTTTGTTCGCGGAGATCTAGTATGGTGGACCCATACCTACATATATATATATAGAGTAAACAACTAAAAATAACAAAACAATAGTCTATAGACGAGACAAAAGACAAAAAATTGTACGCGTTTGCTCTTGGAGATCCAATACGGTTGATCCATATCTATAGAAAATGGTGCATGATGTTGATTATTGGTTTAGCACGGTCTCCAACGCATGTTATTGGTATTCAACACTATGTAATTACTTACTGTTGTTTTATTTTTAAGGGTTAAATTAGATATGATTTAATTTTTAACGTTAAGAAGTCTAAAGCTAAGAAAGGAAAGTATGAAAGTTTTTAGTGGTGGTAAGTTATATGAATGAATAAATATGGATTATTTTGAAAAATTTAATAAAAAAAAATGTTGTTTTTTGTTTGAAGATATTTGATACATTTGTTATTAATTAGAATCTAGTGAGAATGTTATTATAGGTGAAGGTGAAGGCATAAAGGAGTACAAACATTCTATTTTTTTTTATTGAACTTAAAGTTATTAGCCAAATGTTGGTCTCCAGTTTTGATCATGTTTTTGCCTATATTATATCACAAAGACCTTCATTTCCATACCCAATATGACTTCTTCTGGCTTTGTTTTGACACAGTTGACATCTCTTTACCACTTAATGGGGTTACTCAAGGTATCTTTACGTTTCAAGTTATTTTTATGCATTTTGATGCTTTAAATTAATATTGAGACTAATGTGGCTTGAGTTAGGTACCATTTCTATTTTGAAACAAGATTAGCCAGTACCAGGTACCAGCTCGTACCCCGTGAAGATGCCAACGAAGCTACTCAAGATTCGCGCGTTATGGCCAGAGTGGGAGACAGTGAAAAATACATGACAGATGGAGTCATCGCTCATATGATGATTGAAGGCACAATGATAGAACTAAGTCGTTATATTTCATGATTCACACTTCGTGACACTACCTGTCACGAAGATGTGAAGACTGTTTTTAAACTTGATTTCAAGCTATTTTCGGATCGGGGATCCGTTTGAATTCATGTATTTTTGCTTTAAGACTATTAGAGAGGAGGATCTATATATAACCAGGGGATCACTCCTAAGAGATGGTTAGATTATGTTATGTTATGAAACACACTTCTGAATATAAGTTGGTTGCGTTATGTTATTTCACTGACCTACGATTTGAGTTGTTTCTTTGAGTAAATGGAACGTGAAGTATACACAGTGGTTGCGTAGAATGATATAGTTAGTTCTGGTTGTTCCTTACAGCGTTTGTACCTTTTGATTGGGCCCGCCAAACAAGTTCAGTGTTTCAGGTCATTTAAAATCTTTAATTTAGCAGCCTAACACCAAATACAAATTTTTACTATCACAACTCAGGATTTAATTTTGAACTTCCAGTGGTACTAATGATAGTGTTACATTGGGTCTAGTTTCAATGGAAGGTTTCTCACAACCACTCAAATGAGGTGGTAAACTAGGTAAGCTAATGAGCTACTAAGCATGCTCTAACTAGTCGAATTAATCAAATTTATGACACACAATGAAGTTTAAACTCTTAGATAGTATTTTAAATAAAATGGGGCCTTTTTGCAAAATATAAAAGATGTTGTGAAGCCAACACAAAAGTATAATATTAAATCTAGAGGCCAACATAAGTTTCTCCAAGTTTTTCATTCTAGTGTTCACGTGGATGCATAGATCCTACAATTATTCCATGCAATTTGACAAGCAAGCACAATTATCGTTAAATTGGTAAGATTCACAAAACATGGCATCAACAACTACATTCAATTAGTTTGTCAGAATCGTAAGAATGCTACTACTTCAATTGATTGAGCTAAACAAAATAAATAATCTCTCATTCAACAATGGTGGTGGCTAGGCAATCAAGTAGTACAAATTTATCTCGCAAGAGATATTCATTTTATTTCATTAAATACACTAATCTAATAAAGGGGTAGATGCTCTTGCGTCATTCACTAGGCATGTTAGGATGGCCTTAGACTGCATTGTATGGAATTAGATCATCTTGGTCGACTAGTTCTATGAGGTGATTCTTATTAAGGATTTGGTGAAAAATCCATGGCAGGAAATGGAATTGAGTGCAAGAAGTTTTATAAAAAGTACTTAAGTTGAAAGACTTAGTAAGTAGAAAAAAGGATACCTAGGTTTAAAAAATGGCCAAAGAATAAAATTACTAATAATACATGATTGTATTGGAACCATAGCATTATGAAAACATAACCATTCTTTATGAAAAGTAACTATATTGTGTTAATTTAAATAGATATTAGTGTGTCACCAGAACTTGAAAAAATAAAATAAAGAAATACTATAATATCACGACACAACCACTATTATAATATCACAACATAATCACATTTTATAAAATTTAATTATTATATGTAGTTCTAAACTATTTCTAATTATTATTAATGTGTAAAAGTATAGAGTAAACAAATAATTTAATCTCAAATAAAAACTATAATATCAAATAAATATAAAAAAACACTATAAAAAAAACTATAATATCATATAATATCAAATAACTATAAAGAAACACTATAACATGAATATAATGTCCAAATATAAAATATATTTTTGTCTCTATTTAACGTCAACGAAATAAATTATGATTAATCATAACATACTTTCAAAATGTTTTTTCTCTTTTTCTTATTTATCCAACCAGATTGACACATAATGCATATCAAATGTTTATTATAATGATAATTCTATATTAATCATTTGTAGATCATGTAAACTTGCATTAGCACAATTACATTAATGTTCCTACACACTCCCTCTATATTAAAATGTCCTTGTAGATCTTGCAAACTTGCACTAGCACAATTACATTAATGTTACTACACACTCCCTCTATTAAAATGTCTCCATATATATAGAAATTTTAAAATATATAATATAATGTAATAATTTACTCCCTTTATATTAAAATGTCTGCATACATAGAAATTTTAAAATAAATAATATAATGTAATAAATAGGAAAGATTATTAGTTTTAAATAAATAATATAATGTCATAATTTAGAATCATGTAATTAAGAAAAATATTATTTTTTAGAAGTTTTTAAATAAAAAATGTAATATAATAAATAGGAAAGACAATTAATTTTAAATAAATAATATAATGTAATAATTTAAAATAATTTAATTAGGAAAAATATTATTTTTAAACCATATTTTAAAATGTTTTTTTTTTCTTAGTTATTAAAATTTTTATATTCTAAGTTAATTAATTTGTTTGCATAATGTAATAATTTAAAATGACATAATTGGAAACACTATTACTTTTAAATAATATCTCAACCCAATTTTAAATAACATCTCAGCTTATTTGTTTATTTCTTTTAAAAATTATTAGTTTTAAATAATATCTCAAGGTGTTTGTCTAATTTTTTTTTTAAATTACTGAATTTTTAAAACTAATATATCAACCTATTTGTTTATCACTTTTAAAAATTATTAGTTTTAAATAATATTTCAAAGAATTTGTTTATTTTTTCAAAATTATTAGAATTTTTATATTATTAAATTTTTATTTTTTATTTTTTAATTTATAATGTATTAATTTTATATTATGAAGTTTTATGTAGATGTTCTTATATGAAATACATTATTGATATGTCTCCATTTCAAAATAAATTAATTTTAAATTATTTAAAATCCATTATCACTAAAAATTAATTTAATTTTGAATTATTTAAAATCCATTATAGCTAATGAAAAAAAAAACTTAATTTAAATTTTAAAATCTAATTTTTAAAATAAAAATTATTTAAAAATATATATATAATATTTAAAAATATATTTTTTTCTAATTTATATATAATTAAATATTTGAACTAATTAATTTAAAAATGATTAAATATTAAATAATATTATTAATAATTAAAGTTTGTTATTCTAACCATTTTTAATTAGATTTTAAATAGAAATGTAAAAAAACATAATCATAAAATAATTGAAATCATAACAAGTTTAAATTACACTAAATAAAAACACAATCATAAAAAAATTGAAATCATAACAAGTTTAAATTAGACTAAATAAAAAAAAATTGAGAAACAAAACACTCCACTATAAAATAAAAACATAATCATAAAATCATAACATGTTTAAATTACATTAAATATTTTTTTTAGGTTTGATCAAGCGGAGCAACAACAAGCTAGGGGTTGATAGTCGCAGACACAATGGAGCACAACATGGTTACCAAAGGGGGTGGTAATGGAACCCCCTCATACAAGAAGGTAGTGGTGGATAGGGGAAAAGGCCCACCCGATGGCGGTTTCAAGGAACCAATGAGCAGCGCATTAAGATCAGGACCAGAAAAGAATCAAGAAAACAACTAGGAAGAAAAGGATCACATGGGGGAAGAAGCCAAAGAAACCCAGAATGATGCGCAAAACCCAGCAAACCCCAATGGGGTAGAAGGGCGCAACCCATGTAAACCTAAGACAACACTGATACCTAAGCTAATACTAGAAGATACACAAACATAACTCTACCGGGACTAGATGAAGATGCATGCACTCATTTGCATGTTCATGGGTTTGTGGCCCACAGAGAGAACATTGTGCAACTGGATAAAATACCAATGGAAGCCAAGAGGGGAAGTGGAACTCCACATGGGGTGGAAATGCTTCTTCACAACGGTATTCATGAACTTGGAGGACATGGATAGAGTCGTTGAGGGGGGGGCATACCTCCACACCTCAGCAGGACTGTACATGCATCCATGGAAGGAAAACTTCTCCCTAGAGAAATAAACCTTCAAGAATGTACCTGTCTGATTGAGGCTTTACTCTCTACCGCTAGACTACTGGCTACCCTCCACCTTCGAAGCAATCCGAAACAAATTTGGAAAATATGTGAAGACATCGGAAGCAACCCTAAAAGGGAGATATACCTCCTATGCAAAGATCTCCATAGAGATGAATGTTTCAGGGGCAATCCCAGAAGCCATAAGCATGGAATTCAGGGATGAGGAATGGATACAAAGAATCGACTACGAGCATATCCCGTTCAGATGTAGAAGATGCCATGAACATGGACACCTATTCAGAGAATGCCCTCTCAATAAAAAACAAAAAGAGGAAAACACCAAAATACAACAGGATGAGGATGGTTTTATCAAGCCGAACCATCGAAATAGAGAAAACAAGAAACCAAGTAAAGCCCAAATGGGAAGCAATTTGGAAGCCAAGACTCGAACGTAAGGACAGGACAAAACCAACAAAGGGGAAGGAAGAGGAAAAGAAAAGGAAAAATCCAAAGAAGCTAAGGAAGAAGCCACAAACGAGAACACAAACAACCCATGCAATAAAATGGAACAAGGGGGTAGCACAACTCCTATGGATGGAGAAACCAGAGATGCCAACACCCCCATGCAGGAGGCAGACAGAGATGTGGAAATGACACCAAGGGAGGTAGGTATGGAAGATCTTAACCTCAGAAATATTGTGGAAAGGGAAGAGATAGATCTCCCGAACATACTATTTAAGCAATGGAAAAGGCAGTGCATAGACAATGTACTAGTGGAGCAAGTAGATTGTATCCAATACCTATTCCTCCTAAGGGAGGAAGCATAATTTAGAGGGCTCAAATGCACACACAGAAATAGATGTAAACATAAGAGCTTAATTGTAGGATACACCACAGACACAAGGGAAAGAAACATGTGGAGAATCCAGAAAAGGAACTTCCATAAGCTAGACAGGATGGTGTGAATGAAGTGAATGCAGAAAAAAATGAACCCCCTATGGAAGGGAACTTAGAACAATCCCCGGTGGGTTTCAAGGATGGAGTAGGTGACCAAACACGCGCAGGAGACATTTCACACCCCGATTTCCCTGAATGGAAAGGAAACGATTAATCGTTTGGAAAAGGAAATAAAAAGAAATCACAAGGGAAAAACATGGGATGCTCTGACTTGGGAAATGAACTGTGTAACTGACGAAGGAGCCACACAACCCAGGGAAACCCTCTACCACAAAATGGTGGAGATGACGCGGCAAACAAAGATGTTGATTGAAAAAGTGAGCTCAGAAAGGGAGGACGCCAGATGGGAGAACAAAAAGGAACAGACGAAACTGTTGAATGAAATCCTGAAACACCTCAATAGTTTGGAAACCATTACCAAACTGCTAACTAAAGTCGAGAAGAACCAGCAAGCCAAGATTGAGCGGTTGGCTGCTCAATTCCACCTCTACATGTGCTACGTCCATCACATGGACATCATGCTAGCCGACGGGAAATGAGCGCCAACACACATCAGAAGGATGCACACGGTCTCCCAAAAAGAGGAGAACAAGGGTCAAGCTCATGAAGGAAAGAAGCATATCATTATCCTGGACTAGTGTCTGGTTAGTCATTTGGCAAGACGGTCAGGTAGTGCTGCATCTATTTAGTCTCTATTTTTTTTTCATATCTGTTGTGATTATCTTGTCAAAAACTGGATATGGTAGGACTGAGCTGGTTTCCCAGGATGACATTCCAATCATACCCCTTTTTTTTTCAAAAAGCACAACTCAAAAACTCTGACCTGATTTTCTTTTTCGCAGACCACTAAATTCCTTTTTTTATACTATAACCCGCTTTTAGTAATACAAGCTTTGAAATCACTTACAAAAGAAAAAGAAATTACTCTAAATAAAAATATGAGAAACGGAGGCTTTAAACTCACTTACAAAAGAAAAAAGAATTACAGTAAATAAAAATATGAGAAACGAAACACTCCACTTTAAAAGTTTTAGTAAACTTTCATATAACAGTAAAAATTATACATCATAAAGACTTTGTATAAGCCCAAACGCATTTAAAGTTAAGATGTTGAATCTAACAACAACTCAATCAGATACAATGTTGGCTAGTTGGGAATTGATGCAAAATCTATATGGTGTATTGAAATGAAAAACATAAAACTAAATGTATATACATTAATGATCTGTACTGTTTCACAGGATTGGAGTTTTCTGTATAATGATGTAGTTTAAATATTTTATTTTTTTATTTTTTAAATAGTTATAGTTGGAATCTGGCAAATGGATTGTAAGTATAATTATTAATAGTTTAGTTTAAATATTGTAGCTATTTTTCTGTGGAGTTTTCTGTACAATGATGTAGTTAAATTTTTTTATTTCTTTATTTTTTAAATAGTTATACTTGGAATCTGGAAAATTGATTGTAAGTATAATTATTAATAGTTTAGTTTAATATAATTTGGTGAACGCTAAAGGCTGAGAAGATAAAATGAATCTTTAAAAGAATATATTAAATTTTATTATCTATTACCACAGAGAAATTACCACAAACGTTTGTTTTATAATTGAGACACATGTTCTCAGTATATTGGGGGCACGGGTTCTCATCAGTTTTATATTGGAGACACATGTTCTCAGTATATTGGGGGCACGCCTTCTCATCCGCTCCCTTTCGGCGTTTTCTGCCGCAAGTTAGCGGCAGTGCTAGTAGCTAGGAAGTTAATGATTGAAATCACAGCCATTTATTTTGTGTGACTACTAAGAATATTCCAGCCATATTTAATCCTGTCCATAGAAAACTTATTAAGCACTAAACCCCTATTAAATTAATAATTTAATTTAATAATTATTAATAATTTAATTTAAATATTTTATTTTTTAAACAGTTATATAAAATCTGGCAAATTGATTGTATGTAAAATTTCAATTTTATACTGCTGAAATCTTTGATTCCTAATACATAAATCAAMTCAGTGTCGTCAAACATCTCAAGCCTTTCTAAATATTTTACCGTAATCAACGCAGCGTCCTCAAACATCTCAAGGCTTTCTAAAATGGTCACCGAGGTTTTAGAAAAAACGGTTAGGAAAAGATACCGATAATAAAAAGTTTAGATTAAATCATTGTTAATTGAATATTATTGATAAACGATAAGGCATTGCAATTTAATTTTTTATTTTTTTTCCATTATTCGAACGTAGGAAGGCCCAGCCAATTAGAACATAAACACTATTTACATCCCATAACAAAGAAAGCATAGATGTCGAGTATAAGACCGACCTAATTAGAACATAAACACTGTCTAAATCAATCGTTTCACTGGGTAGAGATAATGAGCATAGGAGGGGCTGAACTAATTAGAATATATACGCGAGCAATATCCA
>ML776656.1:1733807-1753523 GCA_009831015.1 Picea engelmannii | reverse complement strand
TTCCCTGGCAGCGTATGCAAATCTGCTGGCCTCGTGGATGAGTTAAGGCCTGGCTTAGTTCGTGTTCGTTGTCCCATCAAGCGAAACACCCCACGGACCGACAAGTAGAAGGCTTTCAAAATGATAGCAGTGCAAAATAACATTAAAATGTCAGAAGATGGAGAGGTGGCGTACGGATTCTGTGAAAAGATCCAATGGAATCTGTTGGCCTCGTGGATGAGTTAAGGCCTTGCTTAGTTCGTGTTCGTTGTCCCATCAAGAGAAACACCCCACGGACCGACAAGTAGAAGGCTTTCATAATGATAGCAACGCAAGATAACATGAAAATGTCAGAAGATGGAGAGGTGGCGCACGGATTCTGTGAAAAGATCCAACGGAATCTGCACCCCCGTATGCATGTAGCGCCTTTAATTCTGATCCGCTTATATTGCCTGGTCATTGTGTACTCAAAATGTTAGCAGGAAGTGGAAAGAAGCTGATAGACAGGAATGGCTGACCTCCACTCGTATATCATAATATCACTGATATGACGATGCATGCAGGCAGCGCAACGGGAGATTTTAGAGAACTAATAGATCAGACAGGGGTTGATTTGTGTGGATAGAATGTTCGTAGTATAATTGGCGAGTAAGTTGTGCTTAGCTGTCATTATGTGCACATGGTGGCGGGCAGGAATGGCTGGATCCAGCTGCTTCATGTTCCCTAACCATCTGTTCTATTTGGCACTTTCATGGCGTTCAGTTCGTTTTAGGATAGCAGTACACTGCTTGTGCACATGCCCCTGCTCAATATTCACTTTGATGAAACCCGCATGCCCTCACAGGCCCACAAAACCCTTTTTAAGGCGTAGTCTAAATATTGGACTTTTTAACCTTTTCTCGCTCTGTAAATCCGTGAGAAATTTGAAAGAGAGGATGGAATTAATTGCAAATACTCAGACAAATTAAAAAAAGCTACTAAATCCATTATTTCTTTTTTTATTTCTTTTTAATTATAGCACTGATGAGGTTTTTCATCTTTAGGGATGATTGGGCTAGGATTCATTGGGATGGTGGGGTTTTATTTAATTTTAATCTATATTCTACCAATTTCTTAAATATGGAACTTTTGGGTGAATATTAGTTTCAGAAATTAGTAGGATTTTTTTCTAAATTTACATCAAACTTGAAGTTGGGAGCCACCATAATAGATATTAAAAAAATATAAAAAATATTTTAAATTACAAGGATATTTTAGATTACAATTTTCATTTTAAATCTTATTTCAATCAAATTGAAGGTCAATGGAGGACAATGTTTTTCCTAATGCAATATAAAAATTATTAATTTAATTTGTGTTAATAATTATATGAATATATTTAACACAATATTGAAATTTTAATATCCATAAAGATTTCATTAGAAAATGAGAAACAAAATTGAATATATATATATATATATATATATATATATATATAATTTTAACATCTTTTTAAAATTAAACTTTACATATATAAACTTCAAACATCTTTGTAAATTTGAAGCATTATTCTTGTTTTGATTGAAAACATATTAAATAGTACTACTCTTGTAATATGATATGGTTGGTTGATAACAACAACTGGAGCAAATAGTTGTCATGGATAGAGTATTTGTTTATTTGACTTTCATATTCAGTCTAAGCTTGAAGGAAAACATAGTGCATTAAAAAAATTTCATATCTATAATTATAAAGTGAGAATTATTAAGCTTTTTTGACTTAACTAAATTTTAAAAGAATATTTAAATTTAGTTTAGTCTTTGTTTTATAGTTATATTTTGAATAAATATAATGAAAATATTTGTCATAAATCATGTATTTGTTATAATAGAATAAAAATAAGAAAATGTTTGTAATATATCATGTATTTGTCTTAATGGAATAAAAATATTTACATTTTAATTTAATATAATTCTAATTTAAATTTCTCTATTTGGTACAAACTAGTTCCCAAGTTCTCATTTCTTTTATGTTGAAGCTCCCAAAAAAATTCAAAATTCCCAAAATAGTTTCCAACCAATTGGGGACTTTTCCTACTAGTTCTCAAACTCTTAGAACTTTGAAACTAGTTTAAAACGTGTTAGATATGCCAAAAACAATTTCCATGAAATTATGAAAAACATACTATATATATTACAATTATTTAAAAACTAAACTCAAAATAATGAAATTTAAATATAATTATAAATTTTTTTTTAAAATAATATATATATATATATATATATATATATATAAATTTTTATTAAAAATAATATAGAATGTTTATTTATTTATTTTAGTTTTTTTTTATTTATATAAATTATTTTTTACACTTGGTTTGGATTCACCAGCACGTGATCTAATTACACACTAGTTCTTTGATTTTTCGAATTTTTTTTATACGGTGTTTTGAAATATTTATAAAAGAAATTAAAATTATTCAAAGTTATATTAATAAGGAAGATGTTGTTCATGAAGTATGGTCTAAAAATGATTTTTATTAAATAAGGGTGATGAGTCACTTGTATTAGTAGATGGTTGTCTTCATTGGTTATTTGGAATTCTAAGTTATGATAGATTTTCCGGCTTTAACAAAATAAATAAATAAAATAACGAAGATCTATTTTTAGATTGTGTTTTTATATGTATGCCTTTGTAGAATTTACCAGTCAAATCCTTGGGAAGAGGGAGGTCCCTTGTCTCACAAACAAGGGGGTCTCATACACCAATTTGGTGTGGCTTGGCCGTGACCTTAAAAATAAATTATTATTATTATTATTATTTGGAAATAATATTATACTATGATGAATAAATATCCTATGAGTTAAATTTAAGCTTGAGTGTGAAGACTAACCAATTTTCTTTTACACAACTCAAATTGAAATTATTAACACATTATTATTCTTATTTTCATCTCTATTTTTTACATTTTTAATAATTAAATTTAAAATCAAAATTTTCACACACTGTGATTTATACTCATTTATTTGTTATAATATGGTAAAATCTATTATAATTGAAATGCTCTTTAGCACTAAGAACAATCATTATTACTTTTTATTTGTTAATATTCATGGAGTCATCATCTTTATTCAAAGAAAACCACACAACTAAATGTTTGTCTTTTCAGAAGACAAGATCTTACTTACTATCCTTTATAATCAATGTTGAAGTTACTTTTAATTAAATAATATGATGGTGATGGTGACGATGATGATTAACGTCCATTAAGACCTAATTGGTCTATAGGACCTTAAGAGGGTAAGTGATTACTTGTGATTCTTTAGAATTTTGTTTTTGTGCTCGAAAAGCATTAAGAGAAGCTTTCCAAGATCACGATACTTTTGTTGAGTTAAGAGGTTAGGAAGGTTGGTAGTGTGATCAATATTTTGAAAATGAGATCTAATATGAGTATAGGTTGGACAATCTAAAAGAAAATGCTTTTCATTTTATACTTTTGAATAACATTTAACATTAATTTTATCTATAAACGAAATACTACTTTACTTATAATTTAACCTGTTACTAAAAAAAATATCATTCATTTTATTATATTATTACAACTTAGTCTATGTTAATATTGTTATAATTTATTCTGTTACTAAAAAAATATTATTCATTTCATTATATTATTAAAATTTATTCTATGTAAATATTTAGAATTTTTTCACATTTTTCTTAAAATTTAATTAAAAATTTAAAAGAATTGTTTACATTACATATTACATATATTGATTATTGAGGTTTTACAATGAAAATAAAATATGAAATATGAGTTTTTAAACAACTATATCCATTTAAATATTTCAAAATACAATTTCAATAATAAAAAATCATAATTTAACAAAATTAAAAAAAAAATTCAAATCATATAAAATTAAGACTTCTCCCATAAAACAATAAAATATTAAATAAAACAATGAAATAATAACACATAAAGTCATATTCGCATACAGTGATCATATTAATAGGACAATTGTCAGTATGTGAGAGGAGAGCAAGCCTCCCGAGATTTGAACTTACGTCACTTCTTCACGAAAATTAATTATTTAAGTGATGTAAACCATATTTAATGTGCTGCTCAGACATTTTAGTGTGCTGCTATTACGAATAGGCAAAGAATTTAGTAGAGCAGTGAAATAAAAGTGCATAGAATAAACAGACAACACAAAACAAAGCTGTCAACAGAGGACACATAAAACAGAGGACACATAAGACAATTTTGTAAGAATGTTAGCAATAATAAAAGAGATTATCATTAATTACGCAGAAATGTGTACATTTATTGATAATGGACAGATTTAATAGGGGTTTAGTGTTTAATAAATTTTTTATGGACACGATGAATATTTTTAGTAGTCACACAAAATAAATGGCTGTGATTTCAATCATTAACTTCCTAGCTATTATAAAGACATCCGTTTATGTGTTTACTTTTTTACATTTACCTAATCATATTTAAAAATTACTTTGATAGCTAACCGATTGCCTCTTAAGTGATTAACAAAAATTAAAATATTAACACCGGATAAATGAAGCTCAACCATTTATTTGTTAATCAACAATAAAATTTAATATATTCTTTTAAAATTCGTTTCATCTTATCAACCTTTAGACGTTAACCAATAGCTAACAGCTAGTTATGAAATAATTTGAAAATACTTCCGCTTATGCTTGTGGTGATATAGTATGGTGGACCCAATCTATAGAGAGTAAACAAATAAAATAACAAAGAAAAAACACACATAGTATTCGATAGACGACAGAGATTTTTTTTGGGAAGAATGCGAGTAGCGAGCGTTTGCTCTTAGTGATCTAATATGGTTGACCTATATCTATACAAAATGGTGCATGACGTTGATAATGCAGGATATGTTGATTATTGTTTTAGGTCTCCAGCGCATGTTTTCTGTATTAAACGATATGTAATTATTCATTGTTGCTTTATTTTGGAATTATATTTAATTCTTAATGTTGAGAAGTATAAGGCCACATTAAAGGAAAGCATGAATTTTTTTTAGTGGTTGTAAGTTATATGAATGAATGAATGAAAATTTTGAAAATTTTCAGAAAAAGTGTGTTTTTTTTTGTTGGATAAAGTTTGATGTAGTGATTGTTATTAACTAGAATTTAAATTTACTAAAAATGGTATACTGAGCTAAATGAGCAAAGACTTAAGTAGATAAATAAGTAAAAACATTCAAAATTTTTGCATTCAACCTAAAGTTAATAATGAATTACATTTTTGTTTTATTACTACAACTTAAATTTTATTTTTGAACTTATAATAAGACAAAACTGATGATAGTATTACATGTTAGAAATATCAATGTGGAAAACACAATTCACATATGATAATTAATAATCATACAAATAAGAGCAGAAGGATTTCACGTGGTTCACCCAAACATTGGGCTATGTCCATCAAACATAGGCATCAGTTGTTTTATTATTCAGATCATGGAGATTACATCACCCAAACATTGGGCTATGTCCATCAAACATAGTCATCGATTGTTTTATTATTCAGATCATGGAGATTACATCAGATTAGCAAGTTCTCACTCTGTCTCTCCCACTTAGTCATTTTCCTCTACGGGCTTACATGAATTTATACATTCACACAAGAAACTGATTTTTAAATGCAATCCCTATCCATATTCTAACTTTCAGTCTATTTGGTTGCAACCAATGCAAAATAATAGGACCCAAATCTCTCCTTAGAAGAATTCGTTGTCACCAAATCTCAACAATATCCACCTTGAAAACAATTAACCTGATACCTTGCTCCTTCCTTTTGTTCATCACCTTTTCTGCAAGCTAAGAGAAACCAAGAACCACTGCAACTTCTCTAATAAAACTGGTTTGATAATCTTGCCTGTGTGACTTGTACGAGTTTGGATTTCCTGAGGGGTCACTCCACCTCTAACATGTCTTCCACAACTGTGTTGTGAAACATATTTAGTGATAGATCTCCTCATATCCAAAACACCTGTAAAATATACATTACAATTATCATAGACTATCTCATTGTAACTATTATAGGTGAGATTTGTTCTTCTCAAACACTGATGCACACATTTCATTGAAACACCTGAATTTTTCATGTATATGAAAACATCATTAGCATGTGAAACATTTGGTCTTAACCATTTCATCACATACAAAACTTACACGAGACATAACCTTTTCTTCTTTATAGACATGCCTTATGCTTGAAGAAAACTTATAATGGAAAGCAAGAGGGATAAAAACTGGTTTTATAATGTTCATATTGAAATCCAACCACAACTTACCATTACCATATCTATGTACTTCCAGGCCCATAATTTGTTTTTTTGCTTCTTGATCCATTATCCGAATTGTCTTGTCCACCTGAGTCAATTTCTTACTGATTTTATCCATGCTTCGGCTTGCATCGAGCATATCATTAGCAAATAACATCAATATTGTGAACGTACTATAAACTGTATAGTCATTCCTACCCTTTAGAAAATTTTGACTCACTATGAAGGATGCAAACATATTGTATATTTTCCTATGTACCATTAGGCCATACAATGAATTATCTAGCATGCAAACAAATTTACCGTTGCGATCTTGAATCAACCCTTTTGGTTGTTCCATACATAAAATATCTATGTCAATGATGACCTTGTGAGAAGTAGGATCCCATGCACAACATCCCTTTATACCATCATCATAACCTACAGAGATATAAAACATGAAGGAATTCAGAAAAAAATATTTTATGTCTGGAAATGATTTATCGCTTACCAGTACCTACAATTTTTTCTTTCTCTTATGACCTTGATTCTTCTGCCATAAACAAGAAGATACATCTATCACTTTAGATGCTACTTCAATACTTTCTTCCATCTTATAAAGGTTATCAACCTTTGTTGCCTTCATCACTACTAAATTACCTTTCGACAATGTGAGTGCTCCACCTTGACCTGTATACTTATATCCACAAGAATCCGACACTCCCAATGAAATCAAATTTGATTTAAGATTAGGTACATATCTAACATCTGTTAATTCCCTAACAATACCATAGAACATCCTGATTCTAATACTGCCAACCCCAACAGTTTTACAGCGAATACCATTTCCCATAAACACTACACACTCATCAACAAATTGGTAATAAATGAACTAATTTATATGTGAGCATATGTGGTGGGAGGCACCTAAATCTAACTTCCATTCTTCTTGATATTGTAAATTACTAGAAACGGATAATACTTGATCAGGCAGACCTGGATTTGTTACAACCAAATTTGCTTCCTTCGTAGAGTTTTCCTCAGATTCCTTTCTCTTCCACCAATCTTTCTTGAGATATCTTGTTTTACCATAGTATCGACATTTTGATTTACCCTTTCTGTGTCATGACTTAGATCGAGAAAAAATTCTCTCATTCTTCTCTTTAGTTCAACCTTTGACCAACATCGCTTCTGAAGTTGAGGTTTCTTTAGTAGATTTTCTCCTCATCTCCTCAGCCAACAAAGCTCCCACAACAGAGTCATAATCTAAAACATCTGCTGAGATAAAGCTAATAGAGGTGACTAGATTATCCCAAGACTCATGCAATGAACACAATAGTGTAATATCCTTATCCCCATCTTTGAATTTAACTTCCATACTAGTCAATTGAACTATAAGGGTATTGAAGGCATTTAAATGGTCAACAACTTTTGTACCTTCTTTCATCTACAAACTGTACAATCGTCTCTTCAAGTACATTCTTCTTGTCAAGGACTTCGTCATATATAGAATTTCAAACTTGCTCCATAAGCTTGATGTTGTATCCTCTTCTACTATATTAAACATAACCTCATATGCCAGACACAAACAAATGGTACTAAGAGCTTTCACATCCAGATCTTCCCATTCCCATTCTTTCATGGATGTTGGTTTCTTTGACTTACCCGCCAATGCTTTTTGCAATGCATGTTGCACCAGTAAATCCCGCATCTTATGCTTCCAAATCTCAAAGTTGTTTTTACCGCTGGACTTTTCAACTTCAAACTTTGAACTCTGCATCTTAGCCATTAGCGCAAAAAATCTCTTAATGTATACTACTTATAAAATCCTTTTAAATGTGGAGGAACGATAAATAAGGTTAAATTTGTATCCTTACTAAATAAGGTTAAAGGTTAACCACAAAATGTTTATAATAATAAAAATTTATATATTTTCAATAAAACCTTTTAATAATATATGAAAAGGTTTAATAAAAAAATTTATAAATAAAAAATTTACTCCATAAACATTCACCTTTTTAACTTATCCACCCACGTGACTCTTTAATTAAAAATAATAATTTTTACTTTAATTAAATCCTCCACCTTTAGTTTTCCAAAGAACCATACCTTAAAATTTCCAAGAAGAAAATCATGCACATTTCCGCACCTCACACTACTATTGTATTGCGGCCAGTCCACACCTCACGATTCACTTGGAGTGCGGTGAGTCCGCACCTCATGATTCACTTGGAGTGCAACTATCTTTAAAAATTTACGCATTGTAATACACAGCTCGACTGTAGAAATTCTAGGTTTTCAAATGTGTGCAAAGTGTGAGTAGTATGTCGTCGAACCCTTCCAGAGGAGGGACCTGCAATGATGTATAAATCGATGTAATTCACATAGATTTCACATATGCGGCTCATCTGATAATTTGAAGCTCCTCCAACCATCTCTGATACCACTTTTTATAATTGTCAATGTGGAAAACACAATTCACATATGATAATTAACAATCATACAAATAAGAACACCGGGATTTCACGTGGTTCCCTGAAACATTGGGCTACGTCCACCAAGCATAGGCATCAGTTGTCTTATTATTCAGATCATGAAGATTACATCAAATTGGCAAGTTCTCAGTCTGTCTCTCACACTTAGGCCTTTTCCTTTACGGGCTTACATGAATTTATACATTCACAAAAGAAACTGATTATTAAATTCAATCTGTATCCATATTCTATCTTGGTCTATTCAATTGTAACCAATGCAGAATAATAGAATCCAAATCCCTCCTTAGAAGAATTTGTTGTCACCAAATCTCAACATTACATTGGGTAGTACTACATCGGTCCTGGTGTCAATGAAAGGTTTTGTCACAAATACTCAAATGGGGTGATAAGATAGGCAAGGTGATGACTCACTAAGCATGTTTGAACTAGTGGAACTCTAAAATAGCGTTTTAAACAAGATGGGGTCTTTTTACAGAATCTAGAAGACCTTGTGAAGCCAGCCAAAAGTATAATATTATACCTATAAGGAAACATAAGTTGTTCCAAGTTTTTCATCCCAAATTCATGTCAATGTATAGATCCTACAATTATTCCATGCAAATTGACAAGCTAGCACAATTATCTTGATAAGATTCACAAGACATGATATGGAAAAAATAATCAATTAGTTTGTCACAATCGAAATAATGTATCTACCTCGATCTATTGAGATAAATAACATAAATAATCTCTCATTCAAAGGTTGTGGTAGCCAGGAAATCAAGGAGTAGACATTTATCTCATAAGAGATATTCATTTTACTTCATGAAATACAATCATGTAATGAAGGTGTAGATGTTCTTGCATCATTCATTAGGAATGCTAAGATAGCCTTAGAGTGGATTGTATGCTGTAATATACCAGATATAAAAGGTATGTTGAACAGAAATAGAATGCTAGAAATGGAAGAATAATAACAATATAACCAGAACTATCACCACAATAGCACTGGAATGATATAAGAATAACAACATAATTAACACTTTGAGTCAGAAAGCAATGTTCATGGGCCTCTTCGAGGGGGAAACCTCCAGTTGAGTAGAGATCTATTACAATAATATCCAAGCTATAGTTCCCATACCCTCAACTCCTATTTATACTAAATATATCTATCAAAAGAAGCATCTAGAGGAATATCCTTCTAGAAGTGGAAGCTTCTATTAGGTCTTCTTACATTCGACTTATTGTATTTTATTGCAAGGCCTTATTAATATTGACCTTTATTACATCCAAATATATTATTCTACCTATGTGCGGGTTAGGAACCTAACATTTCCTCCCGCTTAAAAACAACCTTGTCCTCAAGGCTTGAGATGTGGAAATTGCTGCAAAATGGTAGCTGGTTCCCAAGTGGAATCTGTTGGAGTTGTATCTTTCCACTGGACTAAAACCTCCTTGATGGTTCTCTAATGCAAGCGACACTCACATTGGTCCAAAACTTCTTGTGGATGTATCCAAATAGATCCTTCTTCGGCTAACTTGGAAAGGTTGGTTTGAATTTGGCGCTTAGTTTCAATCACCTTCTTTAAGCATGAAACATGAAAAACAAGATGTATCCTCGAATGATTGGGCAAAGCTAACTGATAGGCCACTTGTCCCACACGCTTGAGAATGGTATAAGGACCATAAAATTTGGGCGTTAGCTTCTGACAATGCTCAACCTTGAGGGAAGTTTGCTTGTAAAGTTGCAGTCGAAGAAACACCTGATCCCCTTCTGCAAATTAACGTTCATATCGACCTTGATCTACTTGTTGCTTCATGTGATTTTGTGCCATGACCAAATTATTTTTGAGTGTACAGAGAATAGCCTCTCGAACTGTAAGTGTTTAGTCACCCGCCTGGACCTTCGAGACACTAGGTAAGTATGAGAGAACCGAAGGTGGATTTTTTCCATATATCTCTTCAAAAGGAGTCATGCGTGTAGCTATATGGTATGAAGTGTTGTACAACCATTCATTTAGGAGTAACCATTGAGCCCACTAATTTTTCTTTTTTGAGGCAAAAAACCTCAAATATGTTTCCAAACACTTGTTGACAACTTCTATTTTACCATCAGTCTGGGGATGATAAGTTGTGCTGAGATGCAATTGGGTGCCTTGTAGCTTGAACAATTCTTGACAAAAAATGCTTGTGAAACTTGGGTTGCGATCAGAAATAATACAGTGCAGCATGTTATAAATCTTGAAGACCTGATCCATGAAAATTTGAGCCACCGTGGATGTTGTAAATGGGTGTTGAAGAGCACATAAATGAGCATACTTGGAAAGACGATCCATGATGACTAATTTATTTCCCAATTTGGGTAAGCCGGTAATAAAATCCATAGAGATATCCTTCCAAATAACAGGTGGAATCGGGAGTGTTTGTAGTGTGCCCAAAGATTTGACTATTTCTCCCTTGTTTTGTTGGAACACATCACATTCAACAACAAAATTATGAATGTCCTGTTTCATACCATCCTAGAAAAAGGAACCTTTGACCCTGTCATAGGTTTTGGTGAACCTGAAGTGCCCCGCTGTGGGTGTAGCATGAAGCTCAGAAAGTACCATGGATTTATTCTTTGATTGTTTACTTAAATACAAACTTCCTTTCTATCGAAGCTCATCATGGAGACAAGAGTACCCTGGGGAAGCTGGAGCATTGGCCTACAATTGTTGGATCATATGCAAACTTTTGAGATGTTGTATCCATTCCTGGTGAACAACTTTGAGCCAATCTGGTATAATGAAGGAAAGAGAAAAAAGGGATCCTTCATCTTCATATTTTTCAGGAAAATGCATCCACAACCACATTCTCTTTGCCTTTCTTGTAAATTATATCATAATCATATCCAAAGAGCTTAGCCACCCAGTTTTGGTGCTCCGTGGAGGAAATGCGTTGTTCCAGAAAACACTTGAGGCTTTGATGGTCTATATTAATTTGGAAACATTGCCCCAATAGATAAGGGTGCCACAGATCAATGGAATCCAAAATAGACAACATTTCCTTTTCATAGACTGATTTGCCCAGATTTCTTTTAGATAGTTGCTTGTTTGTAAGCTGACCCTCTTGCATAAGGAAAGCACCCATTCCTTTCCCTGAGGCATCACATTCCAAGACAAAGGTCTTTGTGAAATCAGGAAGGGCCAGGACTGGAGTGGTGTACATGGCCATACACATTGTTTGAAAATCTTGAGCAACTTCTAGAGTCCAAGTGAAAGAGTTATTTTTTAGGAGAGCAGTGAGAGGTGATGAAATCTTTCCATAATTCTTAACAAACTTGCGATAATACCTTGTTAAGACCATAAATCCACACAATATTTTGAGAGTCTTTGGGTGAGGCCAGTCTTTCATAGCTTCAATATTTTTAGGATCCACTCTGACTCCATACTTTCTAACCAAATGACCCAAGTATTCTACTTCTGAGGTGCCAAAAGAACATTTAGACTATTTCAGGAAAAGTTGGTGCTGAGAGAGTAGATGGAGAACTCGATTCACATGAGCAAGATGGTCTATGCAGATTTTTCTATATATGAGGATATCATCAAAGAAAACTAAGACAAAATGACGGAAAAAATGATAGAAGACATGATTTATGAGGCTTTGGAAGGTGGAGGGGGCATTACACAAGCCAAAGGAAATGACCAAAAACTCATAGTGGCCCTCATGAGTTCTAAAGGAAGTCTTGGGAATGTCAGCCTCTTTCATACGTATCTGGTGGTAACCGAAACGGAGATCAAGTTTAGCAAAGAATTGGGTGCCACTCAATTCATCCACGAGGTCATCAATGATAGGAATGAGAAATTTGTCTTTAATGGTAAGTTTGTTGAGGGCACGAAAGTCAAGACAAATTTGCCAAGAACCTTATTTCTTCAGGAAAATGACCACAGGAGAAGAGTAGGGGCTCATACTAGGGTGGATAATGCCTAGATTAAGGAGTTCCTGGAACATTTTCTCAATTTCATTTTTTTGGGAAAAGGGGTGATGATACGAACGAATATTGGAAGGAAGGCTTTCAGGTACAAGGGGAATGGAATTATCATGAACACCATGGGAAGGAGGGAGTCCTTGGGGATTTGCAAATACCATTTGATGTTTAGAAAGGATGGCTTGGAAGTCTTGCGGCATCGAGGGTGTCTCTGTTGCTTGTATGGCATGGAGTTGGGCAATAACACCATAATGACCTTTTTTTAGCAGCTTTTCCATGCGATGGGAAATAATGATCTCAGGTGAACCGACGATGATGCCATGGAACTTACATTGGTGGCCCTCTTGGTCGAATTGCATGGTTAATTCCTTAAAATCCATGAGAATGGGACCCAAAGTCCTTAGCCATTCTGCACCCAACACAATGTCACAACCACCCATGTCGATAGAAAACATATGAGATTTCAGGTGGTAGTCACCAATTTGGAGATGCAAATTTTCACAATGCCCTCCACATTTCATGAGCCACCATTGGCAATCATGATTTGGAAATTACTGAAAGCATGGATGTAGCAATGAGTTTCTTGGGCAATGCAGTGATGAATAAAATTATGGGCGCTTCCACTATCAACCAGAATGATGAAATTCTAATGCTTGATGTAACCAATTAGCTTGAGGGTTTGGGGAGTGGAGAAGTCAGTGAGAGAATTGAGGGAAATGATCGGTTCTACTTTGGGAGGGTTTGAGGGAGGGGTTATGTTAGTGGTTTTAGGTGACTCAGACAAAAGGGGAGTTTGAACATCCTCTTCCAAAATATCCTTGGAGATGGCCATAAAAATCTTTTGTTCCTTACACTTGTAGCCCAATAAATATTTGTCATCATAATTATAACAAATGTCTTTAAGTTGGCATTCATCCATGTCTGCCCTGGTCAATTTTTGGATCTTTAGTGGAGCAGAGGGAGTAGTGGGATTTAGTGATTTAGGGCAAGGGATAAAGGAGGGTTTTTGGTTTTGGAAAGATTCAACCTATTGTGCTTCTTTATATTTCCTAGTATCCTTCACCCAACTCTGAGGCCAAGCCATGAGGACATGGTCCCAAATCTCATTTTTGAGACCATAGATGAAACACTCTCGGAAAAAGGCATCACACATGCCCTCTGTCTGAAAAGGCAGACACTCAAAGGCAGCTATAAAGTCTTCCACTGTTCCTAATTGTTTCAACTTTGTCAAATGGTCAAAATGTTTAGTGTCAGTGTCAAAGCCTTCATAAAGCTCTATCACAAAGTGTGTCCAAGAAATATACCCTTGACGGGAAGTTTTTCTCCATTACCACCATTTCCAACGTTCTTGATCTAGATGGAGAACACCATACTGAAGTTTGTCCAAGTCATATGTAATGTCGTATAAAGATAAATAATGTTCCATTTGGGTTACCCAACTAGTGGGGTTTGAGCCATCAAATTTGGTCACATCCACCCGCGGGAGGTGTAGGTCATGTTGAAAGTGAAGGTGTTGAAAGTTATGGGAATGAGAGGAATGCTCACCTTCACTATGTGGAGGTCAGTTAGAGGAAGGGTTATTTGTAGGGATATGAAGCTTGGTGCAGAGTGACGAAAAGACTGATTCAAGTTGGGTGGTTAGGTCTTGTTTGATTTCCTCCGTTGAGGACTGTATGGTTGTATTGATGGTGGCAACATTGGAACTGAGTTGTTTCACTTCTTGTTGGGTCTCAATGAGACTATATTGCAAGGTATTGAAGCGAGATTCCAAGTCTTGGCTATGGGTATGGGCCATGATGACGAGGGAACCAAAAAGGGGTGGGTGGGGTAAAAACTTTTGATGGAAAATGATATGTATGAATGCGATAAGGGAGAAGAGATGAATCCAATGGAATAGGTCTCAAATAATGTTGAAAATTTTTACAGACTCATGTTTTTTTTTACACGTGCGGAGTTATACTCTGGTCTGAAGAATACTGCAGTGATGAAATGCCCAAATGCTTAACCAGGAAGAAATGTGTAGTGATTTGACAACCCAAACATCGTTGCATGACAATAGATCTTGTCTGTTTTAATTTTTTTATGTTTTTGTCCCCAAGGGCTAGGTATTCAAGGATTCTATGGACAAGGGTTTTCCTGGTGCTATAGCTCTCTGATATACGTGCGGGGTCCAACAATACTACTCATTCCAATATCTCAGGGCACTAACTAAGGAGGATAGACCGTACCCTTAGCCGTACTACCCGACTACCCAGATACTAGAGAGTATCATCCCGAGTGTTGTTCTCAGTGGCACTATAAAAGTTAGGCTTCAGATAATCTAGGTCGATCCATACACACGTTTTTTTTTATGCGCTACTACTCAAAGGGGTACTAATAGGGTTTCAAGGGTGGCCAACAGATGTGTGATTGAGTACCACTTGTATTTCCTGCATGTATGAATCCCTCAACCGTGGGTTTATGCATGTAACGACAGATCTATGTGGCTTAAATATGCCATAATATGTTTCTACCCAGAAAAAAAATTTAACCCACACCTTCTGCCGAAGAAAGTGCTCTGATACCACTTGTAAAATAACAGATATAAAAAGTATGTTGAACATAAATAAAATGCTAGAAATGGCATAATAACAACAATATAACCAGAACTGTCACACCAATAGCATTGAAATGATATAAGAATAATAAAAGAAATAACACTTTGATTCAGAAAGCAATGTTCACGGGCCTCTTCGAGGGGGGCAACCTCCAGTTGAGCAGAGCTCTATTACAATAATATCCAAGCTAGGGTTCTCATACCCTCGACTCTTATTCATACTAAATATGTCTATCAAAAGAAACATCTAGAGGAAGATCCTTGTAGAAGCAAAAGCTTCTATTAGGTATTCTTACATTCAAATTATTCTATTTTATTGCAAGACCTTATTAATATTGACCTTTGTTACATCCGAATATATTGCTCTACCTATATGCGGGTTAGGAACCTAACATATGCAATGAGACAATGTTGTCTGGCTAGTTCTATGAGGTGGTTCTTATTAAGTTTTTGATGGAAAATCCATTGTAAAAAATGGAATTGAGTGCATAAGTAATTGTGTGATGGGTAAGAAGAGAAAAGGAACCCACTTGGAAGACATTATCTACCACATTTTAGAAAATACAACTAGGTTGAAAGAGTGGGTAAGTGGAAAAAAGGGTTCCTAGGTTGAAAGAATGGAAAATCGGTTCATCATCTAACACCTGAAATGCGGTTAACCATTATATTGCATTCAAGGGAATCACATGACCAAGTAAGAAAATAAGAATAGAAATGACAACTTTTGGGCAACATAACCATTGTTTTAGGTAAAATTACTATATTGTGCTATTTTAAATCATTATTAGTGTGTCATCACAACTTAAAAGCATGCAATACAAAAATACTGTACTATCACAACATAACCACTACTATAATATCACGACATAATCATCGTAGTATGAAAATTAATTATTATAGGTCACTACAACATGAAAGCATAGAGTGAATAAATATTATAATCTCAAATAAAAATTATAATATTGCATAAAGATAAAACAACATGATAAAGGAAAATAATAACCAAATATAAAACACATTTTTTCAATTAGTTAACATAAACAAAAGAAATTACTATTAATGATAACAACATTTCAAAATTCTATTTCTTTCTCTCTCTTACTTATCTAACAACACTGACACATAGATACACACCATCCATAAATTAGTTTAAAAATTCTCTCTCTTCCTTGTTTATTTAACAAGGATAAAACATAGATACACACAATAACACATAATGCATATACACATTTTTTTATTATAATCACGATTCTATACTAGTTATATGTAGAGCATGCAAACTTCTACTCACACAATTACAATATGCTTAGACAATCCATGTGCATTAAAATATGCATGCCTATTGATAGAGAAATATGCATGTATGTTTAGGTGACTCTTTCATTATAACATTGATTTCTCTAATTAAAACTTGGGAACCAAAATTTTTAACAAATAAGATCTAGAGTGACAATGAAGGGTGATATTTTGCATATTAATATTTTTATAAACTTTACTAACTAGATATATGAGATGATGATACAAACTTGTGATCAACTTAACAAGATAGTGTTAATTAATTTCATACATTAATTAATATTGATTACCAATTTTCTAATTAATTATTAAATTATGACCCAATAAACATATACTCTCTATTATTATTATTCATAGTGCCTTATTACAGTCTTAATAAATAAAGAGATTAAAAATAAAACAATTTATTTTTAATTAAATTAGTGATTTAATTAATTAATTAATTTTTAATTGTATTAGCTATTTAATAATACAATTTTTATTATCAAATAATATTTATTTAAAAAAATAAAATATAAACAATACATCTATTAATATAGTTATTCTTAAAATAATTAAAATAATTAATTTGTTTTTATAGATTTTTACTTATTTTTATTAAAATGTTAAAACTGAATAAAATTTATCACTTTCAGTATCAAAATGCTCTATAATATAACATGGAGGAGATGTTGTCAACTAAAATTAAATTTAAAAAAAAATAAAATAATAAATAATAAAAAAATACATGAAAAAATAAAAAAAAATTAAATAACTAAGTATCTCTCAACATCATTCTTTATTTAACAATTATATTATTTCTTATATCTACTCATATAAATAACATACCAAAATAACCAATAAAATGGTACACTTTTTGATAACTAAAAATTATTTTATATATTTACTTATTTGTGGAAAAAATATAATAATTTAAAAAACATAATTAGGAAAGATTATTATTTTTAAACAATATGTAAAAGAAAATATTGTTTGTTTATTTGTTTAAATTATTATAATCAAAATATTGTAGAAAATAATTTTTTTAAATTATTATAATCAAAATATTGTTAAGGTTTTAAATTTTTTATTACATATAATGTATTAATTCTATATTATTAAGTTTATGAACGCGTTTCTCGTATACTACATGTGCTTCTACTTAAATTTAATTTAATTTTTCAATTTTTTTTTCAATTTTATTTTAAAATATAAAATATTTTAAAATAAAATATTTTTTCTTTTATTTATCAACAATTAAAATTCAATTTTGAATTAAAGATAAAACATTTTTTAATTTGCTAAATATTAGATAATTACAATAATATGGTACATTTATTGAAAAGGGTCATAATTAATCAATATGGTAAATCTATTAAAAATGGTCATAATTAATCATCTTTTAACCTCAACTCAATAAAATCATGACAATTAATAATCTTTTAATCACAAATGGATTTTTAATGAACACCATCTTATATGCTTATCTTATATGCTTGGAATATTCTTAATTTTCACAGTAAATGAAAAAATGTAATTTTAAAAATTAACTTACAAAAAATGTCAATTCATGGTTTAGAGATTAGCGCTCAGGGATTTGACTGATTGGTAAACTTTACGGAAGTATACATACTCTATTCTCTCTTCTCTCTGGATTTGAACTTGTGACCTCTTAAAAGTAAATACATGTTCTTAACCATTAAACCCACTCAGATATATAATACTATTTGCATATAACATCAAAAACAACTATGTTAATTGAATCCACTACTGATCATATCATCACAAACTTTTGTCGCCTTTCTGTTTTCCAAATGGCCTTCGTCAGTTATCACATCACATCGCATAAAATCCAAATACCTGGAAAAGCAACATTATGATAAACGAAGTAAGAACGAGGGGAATCGTACTGGGAAAGGAACATTATGATTAAAGAATTAGTAACTAAGTAATCCTAAAAAGAGGAGGATCCAAACTCAGTATTGTTTTTGATTCAATGTACAACTGATAAGCTCCAAACAACCGGTCCTTCAGTATTGTTTTTGTTTCAATGTACAGCTGTCTGTGCAACTCCAATGTTTGTTTGATTCATCCCATCTTTGTCAAGAATCGTTATGGCATAATAGCTTTCTATTTTAAAGACTGCGATATCGAGTCCTTAAGGGAACAGAATATCAACATACAGGCAAATTTTCCTTGTGAACCTTTGAACTGATTTTTAATGAGTGAGATTTTTCCAGGGATTATTCTTCATGAATACGCTTTAACGGCAAATACAATCAACAAGGGAAAAGTGCTACTTGTATACTTATGATTTCCCAAAAATGAGAATTATTATGTAAAATTTTATAGCATTGTAATTGTTGATTTTTTTACTATATTAAATTATTAATTAAAAAGAAGTTATAAAGTGAATTTACGAAGATGATTTATTAAAGTTTATTATTTCCTTTTTTAAACAATTATATTGATTGTTTGATATAAATTAATTTTATTTATAATTTAATTTGTAATTAAAGAATTTTTTTAAATAATTATATTGATTGTTTGATATAAATTAATTTCTATTTATAATTTTAATTGGTAATAAAAGAAATGTTTAGTAAGATTTTTGATAATTATTTATTTGTCATTATTATTTTTACAATATGTATTAAAAATGCAAATGCAAGCATTAATTACAAAGTCATTTCAGGACTGTATAGTTTGGGATAGGAATATTGTAAATACAAGTATTAATTATGAAGCGGTTTCAGGATTTTATAGTTTGAGATACATATATTCTATAATATGTATAAAAATGTAAATGCAAGAATTTATTACAAAGTAGTTTCAAGATTGTATAGTTTGGGATAGAAATATTCGAAATGCAAATATCAATTATGAAGTGGTTTTTCATGATTTTATAGTTTGAGATACAAATATTTTATAAATGGACTAAATATTCTATAGTGTTTTTAATTAAGGTTTGAAATACTCCTTATGATATCAAAGAATCTCATTTAAAACATGAAAAGCCTATTTTTCAATATAAAAAATTAGTATTTACCAGTTTTTAAATAATTTTATTCAATTTATTTATTATTTTAATTTTTGAAAAAAAATATTTTAATTAAAAAAATTTAAATAAACAAAATAATT
>ML776656.1:1682008-1726098 GCA_009831015.1 Picea engelmannii | reverse complement strand
GATTCAACATTCATAGAAGAATCGTCTTTTAAAAGATTTTTATGTGTATTCCCTTCCCTTCAACGATTTGCTGATGTTAAATTTTATATAATTATTTGTTGTACCTTCTGGTTTCATTACATGATTGCTTATGTTAAATTTTAGTGAAGCGTTTTGTTGTAGCTTCTGGTGTCATTCAACGATTGTGGTAAGTTCTACTCCCGTTCTTACTTGTTAGTTGATTGCAGTGTTGCAACGTTTGGACATAATAGTTTTAGCTCAACTTCAGTCAAATGATTCAATCAATGTTGTTCTGAGAATAGTGTTAAACACAGGTGCGCATGAATTGAATGACTCCCGGTGAAATCCTATAAATTTTTTGTTGTTTTTATCTTTATTTATGTTGGATGCTCTCCATGAGTTGAGGGTTAACCCTTAATGAAAAGCGTGGTTGTTTAACCCTTGCCGAATAGAGCCTTACTGTGTATGCGTACCTCCTGAATGGTGGTTGTGTAACGTCTGACGAATTACTGTTTAGAACTGTTCCTTAAACGATAACAGCATAGATTTATCTTCGTTTACCTAACTGCGTTTTAAAATTTTATTTTACTATTACACAGACTTTACAACATAGAAACTACTACCCTAAAATTGAGTTACTGCCTTACATCTTTTTATTGCCTCGAGTTTATTTATTACTTCACTAGAATTTGATTGTTGGTTGGGTTCCAGATACTACTAAGCGTAAGAGAATGCTTGAATTCTAGTTATCTGATGTCCTCCATATTAGACACTGATTCTGATATCAACTGAGATTTGATTTAGGGAGAAGGGCCTCCCAGTCTATAGGTGGGATGTTCCAACTGTTATCTAATACTGGAACCCCTACAATACTATACAGTCTAGTCTAGCGTGCACTTGGGATGATCTCTTCTCTCGGTGTCTGGGCTATGCGAAGTATTGCAAATGGTTTTGTTGCGCGCCCCTTTTTTTAGAGTGCAATAGATATCGTCTAAGCATCTACAATCAGGTGGCATCATTTCCCAATGACGGAGAATCTAATGCCTTCAAATTTTTAATTGAATTCCAACCAAAGATATTAATTACAACGAATCATCGTTGGAGGTTGTTGAAATTCTTTAGCTTGATTTTTACCCCCTTTAGTAGAGATACCATTATTTTGTTTTACAAAAATAACTTACCCTTATCTTAGCCAGTGATTTTCCAATGGTTGTGAGCCACCGCGTTTTACCCAGCCCTTGGACAACGCTGAGCCTGTCAGGATTTCCAGCAATGATTTAGTTATCCATGCTTAATGTCTGTAGGGGTAACAAATCCCTAAATGCCATGGTATGGTTATTTTTTAATTGTTCCAGTATTTCTTGATAATCTATTTCAAACTTGCTCAATTTATTTGCATTAATTTTAATTTAGATGGTAATTGTAGTTTAGGGCTCTAACATGGATTAATTAGATTAGTCAATTAGATTGTGATGATGTACATGATATTTAAACTTGCTAAATTGGTTGTACCTAATGTCTATTTGATTGTTAATGAATGGCTAGTTTATAATTTAGACACGCTAGTTAGATTATAATTAATGAGTATTTATATTTTTAATTATTAATCCAGTCGAAGTTCAAACTTGCTTAGTGATGTCCATTTAATGTGGAATTAAATGGTACGTCGATGACACTTGGTAATTTAAAATTGTGCAAATAAATTTGTTTTAAGGCTAATTTAGATTGTACCTTAATGTCATTTTGCATTTTAGACATGCTAAGTTGGGCTCGTAATAGATGATTAAAACAGGCTGTAATTATTGACTAGCTTGACTCGATGATTGATCAAGATTTTGGCAAAGTTCTTTTTAGCCCGCGCTTCCCTTTGAGGGTGTTGATGTTCATTTTTTAATTAATGTTTTTACTTGGTTTGTAAACATTTAATGTGCTAGTTTGCTCACTGTAAGAGATTCTAGTTAATTGTGTAATTGTTTTGGGTGCATGGGGTTGTTAGGATGATTGCCTTAGCTTAGTAGGCTTGGTCTGCTTATGTTGGGTGGGATGTAGAAACCTCCTTGTTCCTCAAAATAGTTTCCAACCCTGAGACCTTAAATGGTCAAAGTCGATGGGAACCTGGGCTTGAGCGTTGCTTATGTGTGTTGGAGGTCCTAACCATTGTAGGGTAGGATAGGGCGGGTAGTCATTCTTTCTTCATCAGTTGAATGCTGTATGTTGCTTCGAGGGGCTTGATGGGATTTTATGTTTGGTCGTTATGTTCTTATTGTGTCAGTTTCTTGCATTGTGTTCGTCGTTGTGCTGTGATGTTGAGTATAATATCATTATTATCTTCCTACACACACACAAAATAAAAAATAAAAAAATTAAGGGTTCTTTTACCAGTTGTACATCGTAGGAGTCGTAATATATGGGGTTGTTACACCACATCATATGAGTCATATCAGATGGGGTTTTTACACGTGGTATCAGAGCGGGTTCAACCCGTGACTTGGGATTTCTACATCTTTCGTTGATATGATTTGATTATAATGTCAGTAATTGAGTTGACTTGTGTGCGTGCAGGTAATAATTGTTAGAGGACATCATGGAGGTAGACGATGGGTGTTAGGGGAGGAAGCGCGACACCTCTAGTATCATCCATGCATGAGGGGTCTAACCCCTAGGGAGAAGAGCAGGTTCTCGGATAGGAGCAGATGGCAGTTGGTGATGTAGTAGGAATGATGAGATCTTTTCAGCGCATGTCTGAGGCATTGATCAGTCATTTGGAAAGAGATGAGGCCAGGACACCAACATCTACTGAGGTTACACTACGCACTTCGGTTGGTACTGGTAGTATTCACTGTGAACTCGAGAAGGTCAAATTTCATGAGTTCTTTGGTGCCTTGGACGACGCAACCACCGAGGCATGCTTGGATAACATGGCGATGTGCCTCATACTTCCGGATTATACCTCCAACATGAAGGTCTGCATAGTGGTCTTTCAACTGAAGGGGAGCACACTTCTATGGTGGAAGATGCTTCTACCGTAGCTGAACATGGCCATCGAAGACGTGTCATGGGAACTATTCAAGGAACAGTTTCGAGAAAGGTACCTTTCAGAGGAATTCATTGAGCGTAAACTCAATGAGTTCAACGCCTTATGATAGGGAGGTCATTCGGTGCTCGAGTATGAGGCCCAATTTATGGAGCTGCTCCAGTATGCTCCGAACCTTAACACTGAGAAACTTAAGGTCAAAAGGTTCATGTTCAGCCTTAATGGAAACATACGTGCAAGGGTCAGGATTTTGATGCCTCAAACCTTTAATGATGTCGTCTAGAAGGCCCTCATAGCAGAGGAGGAGCTTATTAGTGGGGGTCAGACTAGGACTCCAGCAAGATCAACAGTGCAGGTATCATCTGGAGCACAACAACATCAGGCACCAGTCAGACGTGTGTCGAGATATCATGGCTTCAAGAGGGGATCCACTTTCACTACACCTCGATGATTGACGCCTCAGCAACGGACACCTTATCAGGGACCACAACATCAGCAGTAGCGTCGACCACAACAACAGCAGTTTGGGCCTATTCAATAGAACAAACCCAGATTCCAGGATAGTGGGTTATCATCTTCTACTTCGAGTACCAGGACTACTGGGCTGAAGAAGGGGTGTTGGACATGTGGGGAGCCACACTACCAGCGCGACTTCCCTATGGAGAGGACTAGAGAATTTGGATCATCTAGAGCCACTACCATGGGAGATATGGGCAAGGCCCATTAGATTCATGCAGCGGTGAATAACCGCTAGACAGAGCATCAGTTGACTGTTCTTGAGATGACAGGTATTGTTGCTAACCAAACCCTTAGTATTTTGATAGATATCGGCGCTACCGAGAGTTTCATTTTTGGTGCAGCACTAAAAAAGATTAAGTTAAAGGTAGTCGAACAGGACGAGTTTAGATTTGTAGAGATGGCTTTGGGAGCCAAACAAAAGGTTGGAGGAAAGGTTACGGGTTGTGTCCTTAACCTGGGTGAGTTTTTCATAAGGGCCAACCTGTACGTCATGATCCTAGGATCTTATGATGTGATCATTGGTATGGATTGGTTGGAATCGCATGAGAAGATACTCAATTGTAAAATGAAGCAGTTGAGCTTGGTCGATGACGAGGGATAGATACGTGTGATAGTAGGCTAAAACTAGGGAGTTTCCCTGAGGTTTATCTCTCCCTTGCAACTTCGGAAGAGCATGCGCAAGGGGTGCAAGCTCTATGCGATCATTTCGTTAAATGAGAAGGGAGTAGTGGATGGTGTAGAACACCTTCAAGTGGTGAGATAGTTTGCAGACGTGTTTTCAGAGGATTTTCCTGGGATGCCGCCAGAGAGGGAATTGGAGTTTACCATAGACCTAAAATCGGGGACTGAAATGATAGCAAGAATGCCTTATCGGATGTTGAACCCGAAGTTACAAGAGTTGAAAATGAAACTCAAGGAGTTGTTGGACCTGGGACTGATACGTCCTATTGTGTCACCATGGGGTGCACCTGTTATTTTCATACGAAAGAATGATGGTTCATGAAGGCTCTGCATTGACTACTGTCAACTGAACAAGGCAACGATCAAAAATCAGTATACGTTGCTGAGGATTGATGATCTATTTGATCAAATGAAGGGTGTGACGATGTTCTCAAAGATTGACTTATGATCAGGATACCACCAGTTACAGATTAAGGAAGATGACATCCCTAAGAACGCCTTTAAGATGAGGTTTGGACATTATGAGTTTACTGTTTTACCGTTTGGACTGACAAATTCCCCAGAAGTATTTATGAGTTTGATGAATGGGGTGTTCCGCGAGTACTTGGACAAGTTTGTCCAAGTATTCATTGATGATATTTTGATTTACTCTCAGATGAAGGAGGAGAATGATGAGCAATTGCGCTTGGTACTATAGTGTCTGTGAGAGAACAAATTGTATGGGAAGTTGCCCAAATGCTCATTTTATCAATCGAATATTCACTACTTAGGGCATGTCATCTCCGACGAAGGCATCACCGTGGATCCAACCAAGTTCAAGGCTATCATGGAATGGAATTTGTCGATGAATGACCCGGAAGTGCATAGCTTCATGGGTCTAGTAACATACTATCGACAGTTCATCGAGGGGTTTTTGAAGATAGAAAATCCGATCATAGAATTGCAGAAGAAAAACAAGAAGTTTGTTTAGACCGAGAAATGTGTAGAATCTTTTCGAAGGCTCAATGATTTGTTGACAATAACACTGATACTAAAGGTCCCTGACATGGATGCAGACTTCTTGGTATGCACTGACATATCCAAGGAAGTCTTAAATAGAGTCTTGATGCAAGACGGACGAGTGATCGCTTACATCTCGAGGAAACTAAGAAGGCATGAGGAGAACTGTGTGATACACAATTTGGAGTTGTTAGCCATCATATATGCCTTGAAGGTTTGGAGACACTACCTTGTTGGATAAAAATTTGAACTAAACACTAACCATTGTAGGATACAACACATATTTACGCAAAGTGACCTAAATGCATGACAACGACGTTGGTCAGAATTGCTTAGCAAGTACAACTTTGAGATTACTTAAATAAAAGGAACAATGAACTGAGTGGTGGATGCATTGAGTCAGAGACCATGCATCTTTTTGGTGCTGCCTCTTCAGACGAATCTGTGTGAAAGGATTCTAACTTTAAAGCGTAATGATGACTGGTACAAAGAGGTCGAGGGTTTTATCGGACAAAACACAATGATGGTACCACGATTTGAAGGATTTTCGTTTGATAGCGATGGATTATTGAGGTTTAAAAATTGGATCTACGTATCGCCGAACGACGAGTTGAGAATGTTGATCCTAAGCGAGGCTTATAGATCAGTTTACATGGCTCACCCAGGAGTCACGAAGATGAGGGTGGACCTTAAACCGTTATTCTTTTAGAAGGGAATGAGGGAAGACATAGTCAACTATGTGGCCAGATCTTTAGAATGTCAGCAGGTAAAGGTTGAACATAGACACCCAGCAGGATTACTACAACTACACGCTATTCCGAAATCAAAATGGGAGCTTATTTCGATGGATTTTATTGTTCAATTTCCACTAATGACAAGAAGACATGACTCAATTTTCGTAGTAGTAGACACTCTGATCAAGAGTGTTCACTTTATTCCTGTGCGTACGACGTATCAGGAACTTGACATAGCTAGAGTTGTCATCAATGAGATTGTGAGGTTGCATGGCGTGCCTAAGAGGATTATATCTGATCGAGGATCGATGTTTAATGGACGATTTTAGACGAGTTTCCAAGAGGCCTTGGGTACCAAACTTAACTTTAGTACTTCTTATCACCCAGAGATTGACGGGAAGACCAAACGAATGAACCAAACCTTGGAGGACATGTTGCGTATGTACTTGATGGACCAACAAAATCATTGGGAAGAATTCTTGCCACTAGTGGAGTTCGCTTACAACAACAGTTACCAGAGCACAGTAAGATGGTGCCTTTTGAGTTTCTTTATGGGTGACTGTGTCAACCACCTTTGAGTTGGGATCAACTTGAGGATACGGTCCTGGTAGGACCAGAAGCGATCCAAGAAATGGAAGAGAAAATGCAAACAATAAGACAAAGGATTAAAGAAGTACAGGATCAATAGAAGAGTTATGTCGATGCGCACCGTGTTGACCATTGTTATGAGGTCGGCGATAGCATGTTTTTGCGGGTTAAACCACATAAAATTTTGATCAAGTTTGGGAAGGGAGCTAAACTCTCTCCTAGTTTCATGAGACCTTTCGAGATTGTGGAGAGAAAGGGGTCTGTGGCCTATTGACTAGCCTTGCCTGATTCTTTGAGGCGTATGCATGATGTTTTTCATGTATCTGTTTTGAGACATTATATTAGTGATCCTACACATGTTATTGACATGAGTTCCTTGCAGGTATCGAATGAGGGGGCGCTCACAGCTGAGCCAATCCACATATTGGATCATCGCGTTTGACAGCTACGACGTCGAATTGTAGATCAGGTCAAGGTCCAGTGGGACAACTATAGTCCGCACTTCGTGACCTGGGAAGACGCATATGATATGCACCAACAGTTTCCATTTTTTTTTGATAGATATACATATGATACTGTGATACACTTTATTTCGGCATATATATACTGTGAAACTTTAGGATGAAGTTTAGACCAAGAGGGTGTGTATGTAACATCCCTCTCTGGTGCACTGAGCGAACTTATTCTTTGAGGAAACTTGCTCGCAAGTGATCCAGACTATTATGCTATTAAAACTTCTGATTTTGATTATGAGGCATTATGGGTTGATGACATGTTGTTTACTGCATTGACATAGACAGGTGCTATTGAATCGTTTTATTGAGTGTGCAGGAATTTGGACCTCAAGGATGCAAATGCATCAATGGAAACCCTTGGAGTCTGGATCGAGTCATGGAGTGTACCATTGGGGTTTGATTATTTTACTATGATATTAGTGCATCTGATTAGATGACATGATATGGATATATTCTGACATGATTTGTTGATGATGTAGGCTGACATATGGAGTAAAGGGGTCATGCACAACTACTAGAGATGTTGAGGGAGAGGTGAGGACAACAGCCTTGCCACAACCTACTAGCACTCCCGTCGTGGCTCAAACTGTAGGTTAATGATTACCTAGTTTGAGAGGACCCATGATTCCATGAGGGCAGACTGCGACAATCGCTCATGATGATTCTAAGGGGTGCAAAATAAGGCAGGGGCCCTATTCCTTAGAGGCCCTTAGTCTCTCACAAGTTCACCTGGAGGAGTATTGACTCCAGGGGTTATTGATGTCTACCAAATCAGTCAAGAGGTGAGTGGCACCCTTGGAGCATGTGGTGGATCCTGAAGGGCACGTCGTGCAAGAAAAATTGAAAGAGGCGAGTGGCACCCTTGGAGCACGTAGTGCATCCTGAAGGGCACGTCACGCAAGGATAAAGATGAGGTGAGTGTCACCCTTGGAGCACCTAGTGCATCCTGAAGGGCAGGTCACACTGTTATTGATAAATGAATGAACCTAGATGGCCTTAGGATCAACATTGTGATAAGAATTTTTAAAAACGTTTTCCCTAATAAAATGTCGCCCATCACGAAAATTAAGGTCTAGTCTAAATTACGCTAGTGGTAAAATTTTGTCTACCTTTAATAATAATAATAATAATTAAAATAAAAACAACTTAAATAATAATTATGATCTTCGTAAAATCTTGTAACAGGAAGGGAGTAAGAAATTTAAATTATTCATAAAAAAAAAAAATGGAATTAATTGTTTTATCTTTTTGACAATTTAAAATATACTAATCAAATGATAAAGGGGAAAAATGGTTAAAATTTCACACCTTCCTTTTTGAGTTCTAATTAAAAAGGGGAAAAAGGGAAAATCTAAAATTTTAGGAAACTAGGAAAAGAGGTAAAAGTAAAAAGGGAAAAAGGGAAACTTAAGGGAAAAAGAGGAAGGTCAAACTTAGTAAAGAATCTACCATTTAAGAGATTTCTAGTTTAAACTAAGCTATCAATTTAATAAAAATGAAAGCTATTAAAACCTGTAAGAGAATTTGGGGACATCTAGGAGTTATTCTAGGAGTAACTCAAGGTGGGTAAGAGAAATAAAGATAATTAATTAATTAAAGAAGTTAACTTATGGAGGAAGGGAGGGGATGGGTGACACTTGTACGGGGACAAATTTTTAGGAATTTAATTATAAAAACTTAACTAAAAGAGAATTTTTGGAAGGTAAGGAACAATCAAACTCTATATAATGAAGGGAGGTGATGGAGGTTGAGGGGATATTCTGTTTATGTAACGTTATGCTGAAAAAATATCTACTTGACTAATTTACTTATGAGTGTTAGGATACCTAGCTCGGAGAGAAGTGGTAGCTTGTCTTTGTGAGGCGATCTCAGAGCTAGTCAAAATCTTTGGATAATGTGTGTGGTCCCTTTGCAGCTCAAGGACTAAGCGGGAAGAAGTGTACCCCTAGGCATTGGCTGGGAGGTACCGGTGAAGTCTCGACGGTCGATGAGCGGGAGTTGCACGAAGCGCACGGGACATCATTCAGAGCGGGCAATCAGGCAACGATACACTCTCTTCATTTTTGTATGGTAGAATGTATTAAGACTTATTCTTGGATCTGCTTATTTAATGGAAAAGTAAAATGATGTTTTTTTTCTAAATTGGTGACTGAAACTTTCCTTAGCCTAGCTCAATGGTTGTTAACTCCCATGGCATTCATTTTCCCTCCTGTCTTGATCACCTTATTGTGTTGATTGTGACCTTCATGGTTGTTTAGCCTTCATCCCTAGCTCACTATCCCTCGCCTTAGCAGTCGGCCAGGAGCCTAATCTATGATCGTCTCCTTAGCGTTAAAAGACCTATGCATCTCAACGCCCTACTTTTCTGTGCGAGGATGATGAGTGAAGGATGATCATGTTAGTCGTCTACCCTCTTGATTTTTCTTGGTTGATTGTTTGTCTCCATGCCTTCTTGCGATTGAAATGACCTCTGCGTTGTTGACACAACCTCTATCTTTTTTTATAAATCAAACTCTTCATTCTAATGACTACTGTGAAGTGATCTATGTACCTTCTTGGATAGATCTTCTCCGCAAATACTTGGGTTGAGTTTCTCTTTGTTTTAAATGCTTCCATTTGGTACAATCCCGACATTTAATGTGATTTTCCCTACTGATGCTTATGTCTTACCCTGCGATTCAGTATTCATAGAAGAACCTTCCTTTAAAAGATTTTTATGTGTATTCCCCTTCATTCAACAATTTTCTAATGTTAAATTTTATATAACGATTTGTTGTACCTTCTGGTTTCATTCCATGATTTCCGATGTTAAATTTTATTGAAGCGTTTTGTTGTACCTTCTGGTGTCATTCAATGATTGTAGTAAGTTCTACTCCTGTTCTTAATTGTTAGTTCATTGCAGTGTTGCAACGTGTGGACATAATATTTTTAGCTCAACTTCAGTCAAACGATTTAATCAATGTTGTTTTGAAAATAGTGTTAAACACAGGCATGCATGAATTGAATGACTCCCAGTGAAAACCTGTAAATTTTTGGTTATTTTCATTTTTATTTATGATGGATTCTCTCCACTATTTGAGGGTTAACACTTAATGAAAAGCGTGGTTGTTTAACCCTTGCCGAATAGCGCCTTTCTTTGTACGCGTGGCTCATGAATGGTGGTTCTGTAACGTCTAGCGAATTGTTGTTTAGAAATGTTCCTTAAACGATAGCGACGTAGATTTATCTCGTTTTACCTAGCTACGTTTTAAAATTTAATTTACCTAGCCCTTAGATAGCGCTGAGCTTGTCAGGATTGACAACAATGATTTAGTTATCCATGCTTAATGTCTGCAGGGGTAACAGATCCCTAAATGCCATGGTATGGTTAATTTTTAATTGTTCCAGTATTTGTTGATAATCTATTTCAGACTTGCTCCATTTATTTGCATTAATGTTAATTTAGATAGTAATTGTAGTTTAGGGCTCTAATATGGATTCGTTAGATTAGTCAATTAGATTGTGATGATGGACATGGTATTTAAACTTGCTAAATTGGTTGTACCTAATGTCTATTTGATTGTTAATGAATGGCTAGTTTATAATTTAGACACGTTAGTTAGATTATAATTAATGATTATTTATATTTTTAATTATTAATCAAGTCGAAGTTCAAACTTGCTTAGTGATGTACATTTAATGTGGAATTAGATGGTACCTCGATGACACTTGGTAATTTAAAATTGCGCAAATGAATTTGTTTTAAGGCTAATTTAGATTTTACCTTAATGTCATTTTGCATTTTACACATGCTAAGTTGGGCTCGTAATAGATGACTAAAACAGACTGTAATTATTGATTAGCTTGAATCGACAATTGATCGGGATTTTGGTGAAGTCATTTTTAGCCTGCGCTTCCCCTTGAGGGTGTTGTTGTTCATTTTTTAATTAATGTTTGTACTTGGTTTGTAAACATTTAATGTACTTGTTTGCTTATTGTAAGAGATTCTAGTTACTTGTGTAATTGTTTTGGGTGCGTGGGGTTGTTAGGATGATTGCCTTAGCTTAGTAGGCTTGGTCTACTTGTGTCCGGCCGGATGTAGACCTCTCCTTTTTCCTCATAATAGTCACCAACCCCGAGACCTTAAATGGTCAAAATTGATGGGAACCTGGGCTTGAGTGTTGTTTATGTGTCTGGGAGGTCCTAACCATTGCAGGGTAGGACAGGGCGGGTAGTCATTCTTTCTTCATCGGTTGAATGTCGTACGTTTTTTCTGGGGGCTTGATGGGCTTTTATGTTTGGTCGTTATGTTGTTGTTGTGTGATTTGCTTGCGTTGTGTTTTACGTCGTGTTGCGATGTTGAGTATAATATCATTATTATCTTCCTACACACAAAAAAAATAAAAAAAATTAAGGGTGCTTTTACGGGTTGTACATCATAGGAGTTGAACCAGATGGGGTTGTTACACCACATCATAGTAGTCATACCAGATGGGTTTGTTACAAGATTAATTGCAATATAGGTGAATAGTTGATCATATTATTTATTTGCTTTCAAAACTGGAATTTTTATCATGGTTTAGAGATTTTCGATTTCCTTGAAGAAATCATATAGAGAATGGGGAAGCACTTAAACGTGATTCTTTAAGACTATGGACGACATAAAATTTTTAAATATCATCGTAATTCTCAAATATTTAAACCATATCTCTGGTGTAATACTCTGGGAAAGACAATTTGAGGACAAAATGAAAGTGACAATCGACTTAAAAATCAACTGCCTGAGCTACATCTTAATATCGAGACGTCTTTGAAGTATTTCAATTTTCTTGAAAAACACAAGTCTTAAAATAAATGCTTCCTTCGACAATATCTCTTTGATCATAAATATATCGATTCAAAAATACATATAAGAAGAAAGATCATTCAAAGAAATCAAAGAAAACAAAAAAAACACAAGAAACCAATTCAAATTTTATTAATGGGACTCTAAATGAGAAGTACACAAAATTAAAACAACAAAACAAAACTTTTCAGGAAACGATTTTGGCCAAAGATAAACTTGATCTTTTAGATCCACTATCATCTAACGGTAAAATAAAGGAAGAACTAAATCATATAAAATATCATGTGCGAACAAGTTCTTTTCTTAAGATAGTGATGCATGAGATGCTACTTTGACCAAGCATTATTATTAAAAATAAAAGAGACTAAAAGAAAATAGAAAAATCCTTATTAAGATGAATGTAGTCCTACTCATAGTACCTTGGGTCAGGGTTGAATTGACAGTTCAAATTTACTTATCTCTTTACTTTCCATTTGAATTTTTCATGATGATACTGCATTTTTGAAATGAAATATTCAACGAAAAACAGAGAGAAAAAGATTTAAAGTGGACTTCCCTGACAACATTCATATTATGGTTCTCTTGGTGTAGCCACTTGTGTTCATAATTGCATTATTACACAAATAAATATTGATAAATAAAACTAAAGGAAACCTACTCTAAACTATTAAATAGATTAAAATGCTAAGTGAAATCGTATTTCCAATGTAGCCACAAGAGCATGTTCAATCCTGCAAGGCATAGAAAGTCGAAAATCAGCATAAAAGAATGTAGTATTTGTAGATACAAAGGAAATATGTCATTCTTACCTCTTATATATTCTTTTAAAAACAAAAGAAGAACGACCTTACCATTCTTTTGAAACTTCTTAATGTATGAATCCTCCAACCATTATGTAATCTGGTCGTGCTATGGGTCATAATGGCATGGAAGAGTGTAAGTAAGTTTCGAAAACTTGTTAATATTATGGGGACCTGACATAACCATCAACCAAGGCTGGAGTTCCCCATTCTCCTTAAAATTATCCAAGTGTTCATCAATTTATTCACATGGGGGATTGTTGGCAGCCAATACAATTTTTTCTATTGCCCTATAAGCTTCCTACACCTACGTCTTCTGAACTTCAAATTGTCGTCGCATTTCGCAAATAGACGATATTTTCATTTCTTGAGACACTTGCAAATTGATCTCGATTTAGTTTTCACGACTGTGAGTGTGAAAAATCCTCCATCGTTATTTGAACTGTCATGATCTTCTCATTGATATTCTGATTGGTACTTACCTTTGGTTTATTATTAAGTGGCTAGAATGATTTTTCGAACTATGTCCATTTGCCTATTCTTACTTTGATTGCGCAAATTGACTTTTATTTGATTGATAAGGCATTGAACCATTAGTGATTCGATTGTAATGTTTATTAAAAGAAAATTAAATTGGATTATTTTAAAAAGATTTCATTTGATTTCTATCTGATCCTGTATGCTATTTTAGACTAGCTACAAAATCAGATGATTCTGTAGCTAAGTCTGTAGGATCAATTTTTTATTGTTTTGTTGATGAAATGTCTTTCTAATTGGTTATTTTTGGTCTATTGCAGATCAATTCGAAATGGCAATGGCTTTGATGAGCAGTTAGGGGATGTTTCAAATATTTCACTTGCATTTCATTTTCTTAGTTTAGGTGATTTTGGGATATTTCCCAGATTATGTAAAACAATTTGAAGACACTTATAAATACTTATCATTTTTGTAATAATGATCATCCTCATTTGTGGGAGAACAAGGATATGAATATTTAATACAGACTAAAGAAGAATTTGGTTTTTTGTCACAGCTTTAGCTTCTCATTATATCACATTTTGTTTCATGTTGTGTATATCAATTTGTATCTAGTTTATGACTACTTTAGCTATCTAAATCAAGTGCAAATGATATATTTTTAATCATTGTAATTCATATCTGGTTTCTTCCAATTGTATAAAAGACATAACAATTGTTTAGTTCAGTTTGTGAATGACAGGTTTATCTTCTTCATGACTTGAATTGTTAAATATAAGTCTTTGCATAAAAGGTTTCCCTTATTGCAGAGATTTGTAATCATATAGTTGTTATGATCTTTTATGTCTTGTTTGTCCTGTTAACATCTCAAAGAAAAGCACAACCAATCGTTTGCGAGAATCTTATGGACTAACCGTTGTGAGTTTCCTTCCTCCAACCAGCTTTGAAGTCATCATACAAAGGGCAGACTTGGAGCGTTTCCAGGTCAGTTAGTCTTTTGTTTACTGTTTTTCATTAGTAGTTTAGTTCAGATATAAGTTTATTTAGATATAGTTGTTTAATATATTAGATTGTTTAATTTCAGTAATGTTTATTTCTTTTTCATAAAATATAAAAATCAAAAAGATTCTTGGTTGTCTTAGGGCAGAAAACACATGAGTTTTGCAGGTTTTAATTAAATCTATAGGTTGTTTATAGTGTACATTTGTGAATAAGTAATATTGCAGCTAGTAATTAGATAGTTGATTTGAGTTATTATAATAGAAATTAGTAGATTGTATATAATAGTTAGAATAATTTATATTTAGTTTTAGTTTCACTTAGTAGTTTTTTTTAATTAGATTAGTGTATTAGTTTAGTTTTAGTTAGTTTAGTTTCTTTTATTTAGTTTTAGTTTGTTTTATTAGTTTTAATTAGTTTTAGTTAGTTTTATTTGTTTTAGTTAGATTAGTTAGTTTAGATTAGTTTTCTCTTTGGTTTTATTAAGACCTTAGAGCGGCCAACGGAGTCATTAAACTCGTCAGGGTGGTTCATTCCAAACGGCTTGGGTTATTTAGACAACCCCGGACCGACTCCACTCTCTTAATTGACGGACGAACATTTTTTCCCATCAACAAATGGCACTAGAAGGAGGTCCAGAACTTAATTAATGGCATGAGGCGGTCGCAAGACTCCTTCCCCACCTAATCGCACAGCTATAGTGACAAGAATTCATTCACAAGATAATATCCCCCCTCAAACAACAACTACTTCAACCGAAGATCCACAGATCACAGTTGAGCCAGCAACCCCTAATCCTATAGGTGGTGGCTTCCAAGAGATCATTCGTCAATCTCTTATTAAAACACACAGTGCCTTAGCCAGTCTTAGGCAACCAAACTGCCCATGGGGTCAACCTTTAGACTTCTCTGATATTAGGAAACAGTTAGGTGATATAGACCTCACTGTGAATCCTACAGATCCAAACACGAATCCTACTGCAGTAGGATATGGGATACCTCCTTCACCACCTCCCTCATCTCCTTCCTCTTCTGGGGAAGATTCCTCTTCTGAAGGAGGCAATCCACCTTCTCAGCCTTCCACACCCAATTCCCCTATGGAAAATCAGAACAATCCTGCTAGACCCTGGTTGGACCAGGATGCTGTAGCTGTACCTGGAGCCCAACACTCTTTGCCCAAGAACCCGAAGAAATGCCTTCCTAAGTTTGATCCCAATTCAAAACAGATAGCCGAAGATCATATCAAAAAATTTATGTTAGCCATCAGACTCCGTAATGTTGAACATTAAGACGTTGTTTATAGGTTGTTCCCTTACACCTTTGAGGGTAATGCATCCACTTGGTACTTCACCCAACAGCCCCATACCATCGTGTCTTGGGAAAAGTTTGAGTCATGCTTTTTGGAAAAATTCGAAGATGGCAAACCTCCGGAAGTCTTGGTCATGGATCTTTCGAGATTAAAGATGAACCCGAAAGAAAAAGTTAAAGATTTTAATCAAAGATTCCTAACGCTTAAAAATCGAATCCCTGCAGATTCTATGCCTGCTGAGAGTCTTTTAATAGCTTACTACACTAAATCTCTACATCAAAGTATATCTATTTGGGTTAAATGATCCAAAAAAGCCACGTTGTTAGAATCCTTTAAAGAGGCTACTCAGATTGAAAAAGATATACTAAGTCTTAACGACTCTTCTAGCAACGAAACTGAGACTGTTTCTTCTTCCAAAAAGAAGATTGAAATTCTCACGAGACCTACACAAAACAAAACACAACCCAAAAACTCTGATTTGGAAAATTTAACTAAAGTTGTACAAAAATTGTCTAATCAAGTAATAGATTTAAAAAGGTCGACTGAAGAAGCCTCTTCGAGTAAAGGACCCTACAAACCTCCTTTCCGAAATCCTTTTCCTGCCAACCGGCCTAATCCAAACCCTGAAGGCTTGAACCTAGAAAGTTTGCAATGCGCTCTCCAGACAATTCTAGGAGCCCAAGATGACTTGATGCCTCCTGAAATCGCTCAAGAGGAAGTCGAGCAGGAAACAACTCAAGAAGAAGAGTCTTCTCCAAACATCTTTGGACACTTCTCGAATAGTATCTTTCAAGCTAACTTCGAGACTGTTCACCCTTACAACACTAGGAGTAAGACAACAAATAAACCTCCTGCCAAGAACACTACAACTTCACCTCCAAAGCCATCTAAATCAGTAGAAACTAAACAAAGTAATGCTGTCCCTAAATTAGATTATGATGTTGTTGAAGATCTTAAAAAATTACGGTCTAACATTTCTATTTATGAGTTGTTGAAGTTTCCGTTTTTGTTACAGAAGATGTTCCAAAATATTTCAGAAAATGGCAAGAATGGTAATTCAAATGGTAACAAGGTTGTGCAAAGCAAAGTTCCGCAGAAGACTTCCACAAAAAATAATCCCGATCCTCAAGATAAAGGAAGCCTTCGTGTACCACCTGTAAATAATGTAAATAACACAAGTAATGTAGATAAAGTAGCATTAGAAACCGCGAGTAAGAAATCACAAGCTACAACTCTAAGTACTCGCAAGAATGTACCTCCTTTTCTTTTAACTTTCGAAATCTTCAACAAAAATGTGCATAAATGTATGGTTGACTCAGGAGCATCGTCAAATGTGATGCCCTGGTCTGTCTGCCAAAAGATTAACGCTGAAGTAGAACCATCTTCTTTGAAAATCATGCAACTTGATCGAACAGATGTTAAAGTTATAGGCGAACTAAAAAATGTATTGATTAGATTATCATCTAACCCAAAGGTTCATCAGGTTATTGATATAATTGTGGTGGATATTCCGGAAGTGTATGGTCTGTTTTTGAGCAGGGACTGGTCGGAGAAGCTACATGGTTACTTCGTGATGGACTGGTCTCACTTATGGCTTCCAGAAAATGCTAAGCCCAACAAGATCAGGGTGAATCGTGAGCGTTACCTCAAGTTCACGGTAACATACCTGAATGACCCAAATGAACCATACACACCTCCCATTGATTCACTTGAGGTCCAAGGGATGGACACCTTCTTCGGAAATTTCATGGCTGAAGTTTCACCTATCAACAATCCACAACAGCAGTCTGAGATCATAGCATGTACGCAACCAACAACTTCTATGCGACAGTCTCACGAGCCCTATGGAAATCAAATCTGGTCTTTATATTTTGACGGTTCCAAGTCTAAAGAAGGAGCTGGTGCAGGCTGCATCATTATCGATCCGGCAGGTAACAAAACATTATTGCCTTGTAGGCTAGAATTTGAATGCACTAACAATACCGCAGAATATGAGGCTTTATTACAAGGTCTCAGAAAAGCCTTAGACATGCACATTCAAAATCTGGTTGTATTCGGCAACTCTGAAATAATGGTTAGACAGGTAAGAGATTCTATACACTGTCTTTCCCCGCATCCCAAATGTTATCAGTCTGAGGTATGGAAATTAATGAATAAATTTTTTTCTTTTAATATAAATTCCATTCCTAGATTAAATAATGCTAAAGCTGATCTACTAGCTAATGTTGCCTCTAAACTTCTTCCTGCAAAAGGCTTATCCACAAATGCATTCTCCGTGGAGCTATTGTTTCGACCATCTGTTCCTGACAATATCATGAACTGGAGAGTATTTGACGATGATCAATAGATCATTAACTTTCTGCACATGGAAGAAACCTTTCAAGGCGTTGTGATAGATGAACAAACACACGACGACAATTTGCACAACTTTACGGTAATACCTAATCCAAAATCTCCTGAAGCTCTATCGGACATGGTAAAATTCATACCCAAAACTATTGTTAGACTAGAAAAGTTTTATGATTTTGAAGATAAATTTAAAAAGAGGGTCAATTGCAAAACCAACAGTTCTTCATTGTCTTATGAAAAAGTCAATTTAGGGACTAGTGAAAATCCTCGGTGTATCAACTTGGGCTTGGGATGTTCTAGACAAGAAAAAGCTTCTTTTATTAAATTACTCAAAGAATTTAAGGATATCTTCGCATGGACTTACGATGATCTTAAAACATTTGATCCTAATATTATACAACATGTCATCTCGATGAAGCCCCAAACCTTACCCTTCCAACAGAAACTGAGGAAAATGCATCCTAAACTAGAACCGACTGTACAAAAAGAATTGAATAAACTCCTAAGTGCTAAAATAATTTTTCCTATTAGACACACTCAATGGGTATCCAACCTCGTCCCAGTGCGGAAGAAAAATGGGGAAATTTGACTTTGTGTCGATTTCCGCAACCTCAACAAAGCATCTGAAAAAGATAATTATCCTGTCCCTCCCATGGAACGGATCCTTCAACAAGTATCTGGTTCCGAGAGGCTATCTTTACTAGATGGTTTCTCTAGATACAACCAAGTCTTGATATTTCCACCAGACCAATTAAAAACTACCTTCCGTACCCCGTGGGGCACTTATGCTTATCGCAAAATGCCATTTAGATTGATCAATGTCGGTGCTACCTTTCAGAGAGTAATGGACATTTCTTTCAGAGGCTTAATCAATCACTCCGTAGTAGTCTACTTAGATGATGTTACCATTTATTCTAAAAACAAAGACGATCATCTAACTCACTTACGATCCATTCTGCTACGATGTCATAAATACGACATCTCCTTGAACCCCAAGAAGTCCATCTTTGCAGTAGAACAGGGTAAATTACTAGGATTCATTGTGTCTAGTGATGGAATGATTATTGACCCCGAGAGGACCCAATTCATCACTAAACTTCTTCCACCTACTTCCAAAAAATCCATGCAGTCTTTCCTAGGCCAGATTAATTTCGTGAGAAGATTTGTCCCCAGTGTCTCCGAAATGGTCAGGCCTCTTCAGAACCTGATTAAGAAAGACACCCAATATCACTGGGGACCCATAGAAAACCAAGCTTTCAATGCTATAAAGAATGCCATAATAGACGCTCCGACTCTCATGTGTCTTGATTTCTCTCAAGACATTACACTCTATAATTTTGCCTCTGATCGTTCCTATGCTGCAGTCCTAACTCATAAGATTTCTGAGAACAATGAAGTACCCATCGCCTTTATGAGATCTTCTTTCAAAGGCGTTGAACTTAACTACCCAGCGGTCGATCGACAAACCTACACTATTTTCAAAGCAGTTAAGCATTTCCGGTCATATCTTTTGAAGTCAAGGATGAAGGTCATTGTCCCCTACCCTACCGTAAGGAACTTGTTAGTGAAAAAGGAGTTAGGAGAGAAAAGAGCCAACTAGGTCACCTCCTTGCAGGAGTATGACTTAGAAATCACTCTAGCACAGATCGTGAGAGGCCAAGGGTTGTGTAAGTTGGTAGTTGATTCAGAAGCTAAACAACAAGAAGATAGTGATACGTCAAACCTAGAACAACGCGATCAGAGTTTGATTTGTTGTGCACAAAACCTCGTAAGTCCTTGGTACGACGATATTAGATTCTATCTTGAACATGGATCAGAACCCGGTCACCTTGACCCCGCCAAAAGAAGAGAGTTGAGACTAAATTCCGCCTCCTTTCATCTAGTTAATGGTATACTGTTTCATCAGAATTTCGACGGCGTACTGATGCATTGTCTTGAAAAGGACGAAGCAAAAAAAGTCTTGCTTGAGTTGCATGTAGGAGAAGCTGTTGGTCACTTTGGTGGAGACATCACTGCTCATAAGGTTTTAAGAGCCAGTTATTACTGGCCGACGCTTTTTAGGGATTCCCATGCCTTGTGCCATAAATGTATCATTTGTGAGAAAGAATCAGGGCGATTGCAAAAACCAGCCTTCCCCTTGCAACCCGTCACAGTTGATTCTCCTTTTCAGAAATGGGGCCTTGATATCATAGGTCCTATTAACCCTCCGTCCTCACAACAACACAAGTATATTGTGACAACCACTGATTATTTTACTCGATGGTCCGAAGCCGCCGCGCTAAGAACTGTTAACAGAAGTCAGGTGATCGCTTTTCTAAACTTGAATATCATCACTCATTTTAGTATCCTTGATTGTTTAGTCTTTGATAACGCTTCATACTTTTCTTCTCTAGAGATGAGTGAGTTCTCTTTGGAGAAAAAAATAAAAACTAAAGTATTCTGCAAGTTCCTACCCCCAGGGCAACGACTTAGCAGAATCGACAAACGAGAACTTGATCAAAATTATCAAGAGAATTGTGGATGAAAATTACAAGAACTGGCATAATGCACTGCTGAATGCACTGTGGGCTGATAGGGTAACACCCAAAGCCGCTATAGGTAACTCCCCCTTTTTTCTTGTTTATGGCAGAGAAGTCGTTTTTCCACCTCACATTCTTCTTCCTTCGCTTCAATTGTCACAAAAAGTTCAAGAAGAAGATTGCCCTCCTTTAGAAAGTCGTATTAACGCTTTGATGAAGTTAGAAGAAGTAAGAACCCAAGCTAAGTGTAAACTAGATCAACATCAAAAACTGATTAAAAGCTGGTTCGATTCTAATTCTTCTTCTGATAGGAATTTTGAGGTAGGCGATCTCGTCTTAAAGTGGGACAAACCATGTGAAGTAAAGGGTGAGCATACCAAGTTTCAAAGTTTGTGGCTTCGGTCATTTTTGATTACTGAGAAGTTGGGTCCTAGTTCCTTTCGATTGAAGAATCTTGAGGGGCAGCTTGACACCTATCCGGTGAATGGCCAAGCCCTGAAAAGATACTTCATTTGATTACTACGCTTGTATATTATGTAAATATTTCTTTGGTTTGCATCTTTTTGTTTTCTTCCTGTTTTGATTTTGATTTGGATTGATTAATTTTTGGTGTTGTTTGAAAGATATGCATACCTGTGCACTGAGCAATTCAGATTAAGACCATGGGAAAATTTCTTCGCTGAAATAACCTCTGGAAGATTGTACAAACATCAGTGATATATTTCTAAAAATGATATTTATGTTGGAAAATTTTGTTGTTTGAAAGAAGTTTACTAATTCCAATCTCTGAGCAAAGTTTGTCATGATCATCTATTATCTTTTTACACTATCCCTTTTCCGTAAAGGAAAGACTCAAAAAAGATGTCTCCCTATCATAGTAAGTTTTTTTAGAAATAAAACATTTTTGGAGCTGAATAAAGGACAGTATCAAAAAATTCTGATGAGGTATGAAAAAATATGATAAAATATCAAGATTTTTCAGCGTCACCCCGCTCATCTATCCATAAAAGAAAAAAGAAAAAAAATGTTAATAAGAGTTGTGGGAAGTGCTTGTAAACCCACCGGGATACTGAACAGGTCCGCTGGCAGCGGGTAAATGCAAGCATGGCACCAAGACAACTTCGTCGGGGTACTGAACAATCCCGCCGATAGTGAAGCAATGTCGGGTAAATGAAAATCTGTAAAAATTATAAGAAACCTCTTTAAAAGTCCTTTACTCTGATCTAGAACTTCTTGACAGGATACAGATGTCCGAGTGGGTTAAATGGAAACCCTGTCGAGGCTATGGATGCTTGTTGGCAGCAGTGACCATGCCAATAGTATTTAAGATTTTGTCATTAATATCATAACTTGCTGATCTTAAGACTGTTATTAGTTTTCAGCTTTTAAGACATCACTGGAAAAGATGGTGAATGAGGATGTTTGTATAATTGTATGGTTGTTGTTTTGAGTTGAAATTTTCTTTGCTATTCTAATCTGAATTCATTTCTTTTGACAGAGATAACTACTTCTACCAGTGTGTCGCCATTGTTGGCAGCCAATACAATTTTTTCTATTGCCCTATAAGCTGCCTACACCTACGTCTTCTGAACTTCAAATTGTCATCGCATTTTGAAAATAAACGATATTTTCATTTCTTGCGACACTTGCAAATTGCTCTCGATTTAGTTTTCACGACTGTAAGCGTAAAAACTCCTCCATCATTATTTGAACTTTCATGATCTTCTCATTGATATTCTGATTGGTACTTACCTTTGGTTTATTATTAAGTGGCTGGAATGATTTTTTGAACTATGTTCATTTGCCTATTCTTACTTTGATTGCGCAACTTGAATTTTATTTGATTGATAAGGCATTGAACCATTAGTAATTCGATTGTAATGTTTATTAAAAGAAAATTAAATTGGATTATTTTAAAAAGATTTCATTTGATTTCTATCTGATCCTGTATGCTATTTTAGACTAGCTACAGAATGAGATGATTTTGTAGCTAAGTCTGTAGGATCAATTTTTTATTGTTTTGTTGATGAAATGTCTTTCTAATTGGTTATTTTTGGTCTATTTCAGATCAATTCGAAATGACAATGGCTTTGATGAGCAGTTAGGGGATGTTTCAAAGATTTCACTTGCATTTCATTTTCTTAGTTTAGGTGATTTTGGGATATCGCCCAGATTATGTAAAACAATTTGATATTATCCACAAGGAGGTTTTACGTTGTGAAGAGATTTATAAATACTTATCATTTTTGTAATAATGATCATCCTCATTCGTGGGAGAACAAGGATATAAATATTTAATACAGATTGAAGCAGAATTTGGTGTTTTGTCATAGCTTTAGCTTCTTATTATATCACATTTTGTTTCATGTTGTGTATATCAATTTGTATCTGGTTTATGACTACTTTAGATATCTAAATCAAGTGCAAATGATATAATTTTAATCATTGTAATTCATATTTGGTTTCTTCCAATTGTATAAAAGACATAACAATTGTTTAGTTCAGTTTGTGAATGACAGGTTTATCTTCTTCATGACTTGAATTGTTAAATATAAGTCTTTGCATAACATGTTTCCCTTATTGCAGATATTTGTAATCATATAGTTGTTATGATCTTTTATGTCTTGTTTGTCCTGTTAACAACTCAAAGAGCATCACAGCCAATCGTTTGCGAGAATTTTATGGACTAACCGGTGCGAGTTTCCTTCCTCCGACCAGCTTTGAAGTCATCATACACATGGCAGACTTGGAGTGTTTCCAGGTCAGTTAGTCTTTTGTTTACTGTTTTTCATTAGTAGTTTAGTTCAGATATAAGTTTATTTAGATATAGTTGTTTAATATATTAGATTGTTTAATTTTATTAATGTTTATTTATTTTTTATAAAATATAAAAATCAAAAAGATTCTTCGTTGTCTTAGGGCAGAAAACACATGAGTTTTGCAGGTTTTAATTAAATCTGTAGGTTGTTTATACTATACATTTGTGAATAAGTAATATTGCAACTGATAATTAGATAGTTGATTTCAGTTATTATAATATAAATTAGTAGATTGTATACAATAGTTAGAATAATTTATATTTAGTTTTAGTTTCACTTAGTAGTTTGTTTTAATTAGATTAGTGTATTAGTTTAGTTTTAGTTAGTTTAGTTTCTTTTATTTAGTTTTAGTTAGTTTTATTAGTTTTAATTTGTTTTAGTTAGTTTTATTTGTTTTAGTTAGTTTAGATTAGTTTTCTCTTTGGTTTTCTTAAGACCTTAGAGCGGCCAATGGAGCCGTTAAACTCGTCAGGGTGGTTCATTCCAAACGGCTTGGGTTATTTAGACAACCCAGGACTGGCTCCACTCTCTTAATTGAAAGACGGACATTTTCGCCCATCAACAGGGATCTAAAAAAATCATGTAATTCTTACTTCCTAGATATTTAGGTAGAAACAAAGCAAGAAAAACTTTATCTTTATTATGAAGATTTTTTAGATACGAATCTTCGAGCCATTCTAAGATCCTGTCATAAAAATTAGGATGCAAACTATGTCTTTGATGAAATGGATATATCAGTGGGGAACATATCATAAAAGGATTTATTACATCAATTAGATTATTGTTTTGACCACTTATTTTGATGATATTGATTGTTTCAAAATGTGAAGCATAAACATTAAAATTCGAGCTAATCAAAGAACGAATAGAATATTTGATTTCCATAAGAATAAGTGTGTTGTATTTTTCAACAATAAATCATGTAAAATCATCTTCCAACGTGTCATTTTTCCATGCGAGTGACAAAAGTGAAAGAGCATCAAATCCAACTTCATAAATTTTATGTTTGGAATTAATTTCACCAAATTTTGGCATATCAAAAAGATTTGATTGTGATGGAAAAGAGTAAGATACCGTGGGTAAAGTATCAAGTCCACCAGAATCTAAGAAGATATCGGGATATAAAGAGTAAAAGTAATAATAAATGAGCACATGAAAAGAATATCTTGAGCTATGATATTTAACAATGGTATTCTCAAGACATTACTCTTTACTTTCCTAAAAACATTCACTCTATTTTGGTGATAAATTATTCAACACAATATGATCATCTAAATTTGTCTCCTGTATGATAGATAATTCAAAACTTTCACGACAAACATCTGATCTTTCTTGTGGATAAGGTATGATTTGTAGATGAGGGTTTAAGGTTTTTTCATCTAATTCCATATCTACATCTCTAATGAGTTTCTTTGGAATGTTAGAATGCTTAAGATCATTTCCGTCACCTAAGTGTTCTTTAATAACTGAATTTAAGTACTTATTAGAGAAAGGGTTAGAAGAATATGGACATTCATCTTAATCCAACATCAAATCTTCTTCCACAATGGTCGAGGACTATGTATACAATGATTTAGAGGAAAAATCAATTTGATTGTTAGTAAAAACCTTTTCAATAGATTCTACCTCCCTTGCTTGTTCAAAATTTTTAGATGGATTCCTCTCATCCTGCAAACAAAATTCTTCTCGCAATTGAGTGATAGGATTTGCAACCGATTCATCATTCATGATTGAATGTGACTGGATGAAAGGGATGCAAGCATCATAGAGGAGATTTAGTACAAATGACATGTGACCAAGATTAAATTTACATAGAACATGATGGAATCTTGTTGAATAACCTTCTAGAGATGAATTTCCATTGATTAGTAAAGTCTGAAATTCTTCACATAAATGATTGTAATTACATTTTTCAAAAGCATTTAAAAATTCATCTGCAAACTAAAACTAATCAATAATGTGATATGATGGAAAAGACTCAAACCAATGTTTAATCCACCCCATGATAGTAAAAGAAAACAATCTTCATAAAATGTTTAAATCAAAAATATCATGTTTGATGCATTTAAATGAAAACTTGTTAAGATGGTGTTTTGCAGATACATCCCCCCCACCATAAGAGGTGATTTTGAACAAGAGAGACACTCTCTCGTTGGGAATATCAGGTAATGAGAAGTGGAAAGCATGTTCCAACACAATGATTTGGGAAGCCATGGGGAATTAAATACATTCAAAATAAAGACTCCTACAAGGCCAACTTGTCAGTTTGGTTTGCCTTTTAGTGCATTTCAAGATGACACAGAAGAAAATTTTATAAATCTGGAATTATGATAGGCTGAGGGGTAAAACATTTAATCATTAAATTTACCTCTGCCCTCCTTCTAGCGCCATTTGTTGATGGACGTAGGTGACATATTGTCAACTGAAAGTTCAAATATAGACTGGGGTTGTCTAAATAATCTAAGATGTTTCGAATGAAATGGCCCGACGGGTTTAATGGCTCCGTTGACCAACTAAAGTCCAAAAATAATAAAAGAAATGAAAATAATCTAAAATCTATGATTCTAACAAATGATATATTACTTACTAATGTTTATTAAAAATAAACGTGAATATACAAATGATTATAAACAATCTATATACAGTTTACAAGATTTACTTGAAATTTTGCGAAAATGAATGTTTATAATAATGTTTCAAAATAAGATAAAGTAAAAACATAAATATTTTTGTTTTTTTTAATGTTTAAATAATTCAAACTAATAAATACTAAGTAATTAATAGTCAAAGGTAATTAATGCAATCATCGTCTCATTCATATATACACAAATCTGAATAAAAAAAAAACAATGCACTTACTAACCTCTCACTGATCAATAGTACTAAGCTAAATTCATCTCTATGTTTTGTATGATCTCCTCTTAACTTGTGTCAAGAGTAAACCTATGACAAAACAAAACATAATACTTCTTGAAGAAATTCAAGGAAGTGTTTCATATTCTGGAGTGAGTTTATAATGATAGAAAGACAAATAATTATATATCTTGTGACCTTAAAATGTTCAATAACTGAAAATGAAAGAAATTTAAATTCTCAAGAATGGTGTTATCAAGTATATAGCATCACATGTAAACTCAAAATAATTGAATAGATAATCAGTCACAGATATAAACTAAACCAAAAGATAATGAACAACATTAATAAAAACATGATATAAAAAATTATATGCAGAATAGTCTAAAGCTAATTCAATACAAGTAAAGTTTTATATTCAAAAATTATATGAGAAACAATATTAACATTGCACAATGAAAAAATTAATAAATGATAGCAATTAAGCATGTATTGATAAAAAAGACTAAAGCTAATTTAAATCAATGCATAATCAATTATTCAAAGAATATGAAGATATTATAATGAAAATAAAACGATTTTACTCAGAGGACAAAAGCCATTAAGCAACCTAGAATTTCATATTATTCTTTGAAAATACTCGCCCATTCTCCCAAAGATTCCAACCATCCATTACTCCATTTGAAAAGAAGAAAAGTCTACAAAATAAATAATATACAAAAGAGAAAGGATAGAAATCCTCCTCTCAATTTTCTGGCTCTCCATGGCTCTGAACTTTCTCATATATTTATACAATGAATGAATAGTCTGGGCGTCACTAATAATTTATGTCACCTGAAATTTACCTTGTAAAGAGACACACATATCTCTCAAATCGTGCATTTGTTTGGGAAAATTTCTACGCTGAAGCTAAATAGGTTCATTTGGGAGATGAATCTTTCAATTGTTTCTTCAAATTCCTCACTGTTTGGCTGTAATCAGTCACAAAAAATCATGTCTTTGTTCTTGACGCATTTCCAAAATTTATCTATCTTTCCTCATAAATTTATTTGCAGCAATCCAATATTATTTTTGGATCAATCATCTTGAACATATTTATATAATAAAATCAAGCCATGATCAGATCCGTACCAAATAACTGATAATAAACCTGTGAAACAAAAAGAAACCTAAATTAATAACCTAAAAATTGAGAATAAAAAAAAAATCTAGAGCAAAAAAATAAAAAATGTATTTAAACTAACTATAAGTTCTAAACAAACATTATTTAGAATTTCCTTTCAAATATGATCTTAAAATTCTAGAAGCTTCAAGTTAGTGGAGAAGAGAAAAATATTAATTTTGTTTTTTTATAAAATCAAACAAATGATAGATAATTATTTTATTATTATTATTTTTATTTTGAAATGACATGCAAAATGAAAAAAGAATTTAATTAATTAATATCACCAAATGATTTTATGAAAATGAGAAACCAACCAAGATATTATTTGATGAAGTATTGAACCCATTATTCAAAATAGTTAAATGCTAATGACCAAAAGAAATAACACATAATCATAATTTAAACGAAAGTAAATAGTTGATAAAAGTTAATGTTTTTGTTTAAATTGAGATTTCTATGCTCACTTCTAAATTTTGACATATACGCCTGTAATGAATGTCTCATACTATAGTGCATGTCTTAATTTTGTCTCAAAGCAAGCCAATGTATGGAACTATTTGAAAAGGTTGATTCTGTAGCTCATTATAATTATCAAGATTCTAATGGGGGCCCTTTAAATTTTGTAAAACTTTAGGGAGATTTGTTGGAGCCCAACAGAATTCGATGCAACCTAATACGAAATAGATAGACAAAACTGTAGATAATTGAAGAGGAAAATATTTTCTAAGATAAGAGGTAGTGTCTAAAGACATTATTACAACACTTAAGCACAATGTATTGTGATCAAAACATCACAATGCATATTGGACATCTTATACATCAACAAGAATTTCATGATGATAATGACCCATCAGGTCTACTATTTCTAGCTTCAATATCTAACAAAATCCCTTGGAATCGGGAGGATGTTGTCCGCATATAACCGTCGATGGTTGGAGTTGACATTGTTGAATATGCATTCTCTAGTCAACTCAACAAGGATACTTGACCCAACCATCCATGAATCCAACTCATTGTCGATTTCTCAGTTGATTGATCCACCGATCGACTATCTTTGAGTAATATTGATTTGTTTGACTGATATGCTTATCAACTACTCAATATACTAATGTAGATATTTTTTCAATCACCAGACTGATTGTTTCCATATGTAGCTCGACTCCACTTCTGAATAATTCTAGGAGAAGTGTGAGGAACCATCAGAATTAGATATTCTGACACCTCCCCATAAACACAAAACTTTGTAAATTTAGGAAGTGAAATTACATCATTAGGACACCCCTCCATAACGACAACTTCATGAATCCCAAGCATTGTACAAACCTTGATAAAATTGGATTCAGATAATGACTTAGTGAAGGTATCAAAAACCTAATTGTTTGTTCTATAATAGAAAAGAGAGATAACATTCTCATGAACCAACTATCTCAGATAGTGAGCATGGATCTCAAAATGCTTCATCTTATTATGGAAAACATGCTTTTCAACAACTTAAAAAATACTCTGATTGTCACACTAGAGACTAGTCAAAGTTTGAGGAGGAAATCAAACTTCACCAAGAAATTGTGAATCTAGACTGCCTTTTCACCTGCATGAACGGTGACAATGTATTTGTCTTCTATAGTAAACAAGGAGACTACCTTTTATTTCTTTCACAGCCAGAACAACGAGCCAATGTTGAAGTGAAACATGTAGCCAAAAGTGGACTTTCAATCATCACTATCACCAACATAGTCACATTCACTGAAGTCGATGAACGAATTTGAACTTCGACAATACTTGATACAAAAATGAGAGTTAAATTTGATATAGTGGACAACTCATTTGACTGCTCTCCAGTGGTATTTGATAGGATTCTTCGTAAACCGAGAAACCAAAATAATAGAAAAGGAAATTTCAGGTCAACTATGAGTGAGATAAATAAGACTGTCGACTAGTTGTTGATATAGTGTAGCATCTACTTCAGTATTTTAATAAGTTTTATATATGTTTAATCAATATTTAAAAGGAGTATTTAGATTAAGAAATAAAAAAACCATCACATAATGGAAATACTTGAAGACCCAAAAAATAATGCAAAATACCAAGATCTATCATGTCAAAGCAATTAACAAGTGTATTATTCAATATAAGAATGAGATCACTTGTATTGCTAGATATAAAAAGGTCATCAACATAGAGAACAACAATCAAAGTGTTTCCATGAGTATGGAGTACACACAAGCTATGATCATATTCAAAAATTTTGAAACCAAGTCGAAGAAAGAAACTATCGATATTAGCATACCAAGCTCTAGGAGCTTACTTTAAAAAACAAAGATACTTCTCGAGTCAACAAACCAAGTTAGAATCTATCACAATGCCATGAGGTTATTCCATGGAAATTTCTTTAGATAGTTCACCATGAAGAAACGCATTGTTCACATCCATCTCATGGATTTTCCATCAAAATCTAGAAGAAAGAGAAAGAATAAGTCCAACATTATTCATCTTCACAATAGGGGAAAATCTCTTAGCGTAGTTGATTCCTTCTTGTTGACAAAATCCATTTTCAACCAAGAGAGATTTAGGATTCTCAAAAATACCTTAAGAGGTAAATTTGGTCTGATAGAACCCTCCAAATTTCACAGCATTCCTTCCTTGTGGTAAGGGAACCATTTCCAAAGTTTGATTCTTGGACACACAATTCAATTTGGTCTACATAGCATGTTCCCATTCAGGTCATCCTTGGGCATCTAAGAAGGTGACATCATAAAAAGTTTCAATTACATGAGTCATCAAGGAAAAACTAGCACGATGCTTCTAACATCAAGTTTATAGTCCTGAAGAAACATCACCAAGATCAAGTCCAACATCTTCAAAAGTCTTGGCATCCGATCAGGGTAGACAAGAAAATGGTGAATTGTTGTGTACGACAGAAGGTCAATAAGAAATCAAAACAATTTCATTCGATGGAGATGGAAGGCTAGTCGAAATACATATTGACTAACCAGTCAACTCTAAGGTTAATGGTCTAGTCGAAACATGAACACAATTCAATTTTTTAGTCGAACAACTCAAAATGTTTAACCTTCTCCTCTAAGTCATATCACTTCTTCTAGTAGACCTTCTCTATACGTCTATTATTTTCGTAGTACTGACATGTCTTCTTCTTTAGATTTTGACAGGGTGCATCTATTTTCCCTTTAGGGTTTTGTTCAAGGAAAATAGGTCTCTGTATAGGGATATCAAAACATCCTCTTTCCTTGTGATTCGAATTTTCCTTTCCCTTGAGCAAGTGGGTTTGATGTTTACCACCAATATTTCCTTGATGAAAAAATATGTGTTGATCAATGATCAAAATACAATAGAAATCTTCAAATGTGTAATCCTTACCATCTTTCTTGTGTGCCTACCAATTGGTGCTAAAAGTTGAAATGAATACGTCAAATGGCGTAATAAAATTAATAATGAATAACTCGATGATTTGTTTATCTTTCTTCTAGTATTTCTTTCAATATTATTCAAATTTTAACTTCAATTCCTTCACATGCACTAAATAGTCCTCTATTATGTCAAAATAATGAGGATCGAGAGAGATAAAATATTTATCAAATTGCATGACATGGCTTTAATCAACTCTATCAAATTGTGATTTAATATTCTTCTAGACTTGATGAGGAAAGTTGATTCCATTTATGTGAAACCAAATATCTCGTGTGATATAGATTTTGATGACCCTTATAGCCTCATCCTTCTTTCCATGAAAAACAAACTTTTCCTAATCATATATTGGATCTAGAATCACAATATTCATATATTTCCACATCACTTTAATTCTCAGTAGAGTTTCCATGTTTGAAGCCCATATTGGATAATTTGTTTTGTTGAAGAATGGGGTGGAACTCAATATGAAACAAAGAAAACAGTGTTGCAGATAGAAGAGGAACTAAAAATTTCAAAGAAGGCATGTCTTGTCTAAATACACAATTACAACACTTAATCACATCAAACTATGATAAGAACATCACAATGCATATTCCACAGCTTGCTCTCCATGATACTATGCAATATAAAATCACTTCATATCGTAATGAACCAAGGGGTCTTCTCTTATCGCCTCAAGAGCCAACCGTTTTCCATAATATCTCATATATCTTGTCCACACACAATGACTGATGGTTAGATATAGTCCCAAAAATCTGCACTGGTGAGTCTCCTCATCATAACAATACCTGACCGACTATCCGAAAAACTTGTAATCAAACACATAGTTGTTCTATCTATCACTCAAATATCTTCGATTTCTGGTCGACTATATGCCCGATAGGCATATTGACTACTTGATTGACTATGTCCATATGTAGGTCGACCTGTCAAGAAACTAAACCTAAAAAATGTGTGATGAACCATTAATGGTTGATATTCCAACAACCCCCATCAACACACAACTTTGGAGGTTTAGGCGGTAAAATTACATCACTAGAACACCCCTCCATAATTACATCTTCCTTAAGGCCAAGAAAAGTGTGGAGCTTGATGAATTTGGATTCAACTAAAGGTTTGGTGAATATATCAACAACTTGATCTTTAGTATGACAATATTGAAGAGAAAAAACATCATCATGAACGAGTTATTATAAATAGTAAGAATGTATCTAAAAATATTGTTTTTTAATTTTTTTAAATTATTATAATCAATTGTAATCAAAATATTGTAGAAAATATTTTTTTTTAATTATTATAATCAATTATAATCAAAATATTGTTTCTTTAATTTTTTTAAATTATTATAATCAAAATATTGTTAAGGTTTTGAAATTTGTATTATATATAATGTATTAATTCTATATTATTAAGTTTATGAACGTGTTTCTCATATACTACATGTGCTTCTACTTAAATTTAATTTAATTTTGAATTTTTTTTTTTTAGTTTAATTTTAAAATATAAAATATTTTAAAATATAAAATATTTTAAAATAAAACAATTTTTCTTTTATTTATAAATAATTATAATTCAATTTTGAATTAAAGTTAAAATATTTTTTAATTTGTTATGATAGATATATTGAAAATGGTCACAATTAATCATCTTTTAATAAAAAATGAATAAAATCATCAGAATTAATAATCTTTTAATCTCAAATGAATTTTTAATGAAAAAATGTAATTTCAAAAATTAACTTGCTGGACAAAAGATGTCAGTTCATCATTTAAAAAAAGGTGATTAAGAAGATTAGACTAGCCAATGACGATTCAGTTTAAATTTTTGCTACACTTTGATTTAAACTTTATGAAAGTATACATACCCTACCCCTTTATCTCTCTCTGGATTTGAACTTGTGACCTCTTAAGAGGAAACACATGTTCTTAACCATTAGGCCCACTCAGATATATAATACTATTGACATATGACATCGAAAACAACTATGTTAATTGAATCGACTGCTGATCATATCATCACAAACTTTTGTCGCCTTTCTGTTTTCCAAATGGCCTTCGTCAGTTATCACATCACATCGCATAAAATCCAAATACCTGGAAAAGAAACATTATGATAAACGAAGTAATAACGAGGGGAATCGTACTGGGAAAGGAACATTATGATTAAAGAATTAGTAACTAAGGTTATCCTAAAAAGAGGAGGATCCAAACTCAGTATTGTTTTTGATTCAATGTACAACTGATAAGCTCCAAACAACCGGTCCTTCAGTATTGTTTTTGTTTCAATGTACAGCTGTCTGTGCAACTCCAAAGTTTGTTTGATTCATCCCATCTTTGTCAAGAATCGTTATGGCATAATAGCTTTCTATTTTAAAGACTGCGATATCGAGTCCTTAAGGGAACAGAATATTAACATACGGGCAAATTTTCCTTGTGAACCTTTGAACTGATTTTTAATGAGTGAGATTTTTCCAGGAATTATTCTTCATGAATACGCTTTAACGGCAAATGCAATCAACAAGGGAAAAGTGCTACTTGTATACTTATGATTTCCCCGAAATGAGAATTATTATGTAAAATTTTATAGCATTGTAATTGTTGATTTTTTCACTATATTAAATTATTAATTAAAAAGAAGTTATAAAGTGAATTTATGAAGATGATTTATTAAAGTTTATTATTTCTTTTTTACATATTGATTGTTTCATATAAATTAATTTATATTTATAATTTTAATTTGTAATAAAATTTATAATTTGTAATAAAAGAAATGTTGAGTAAGAATTTTGATAATTATTTATTGTCATTATTATTTTTATAATATGTATTAAAAATGCAAATACAAGAATTAATTACAAAGTCGTTTGAGTACTGTGTAGTTTGGGATAGAAATATTCTAAATGCAAGTATTAATTATGAAGTGGTTTCAGGATTCTATAGTTTGAGATACAGATATTCTATAATATGTATTAAAAATGCAAATGCAAATGCAAGAATTAATTACAAGATTGTATAGTTTGGGATAGAAATATTCTAAATGCAAATATCAATTATGAAGTGGTTTCAGGATTTTATAATTTGAGATACAAATATTCTAAAAATGGAAAAAATATTCTATAGTGTTTTTAGTTAAGGTTTGAAATACTTCTTGCTATCTCAAAAAAAAAACTCATTTAAAATATGGAAAGCTTATTTTTCAATATCAAAAATTGGTATTTACATTTTTTTAAATAATTTTATTCAAATTATTTATTATTTTAATTTTTGAAAAAGAAATATTTTAATTAAAAAAATTAGAATAAATAAAATAGTTTATTTTCATCTAAATTTATCAATTATAATTTATTTATTTTTAAATTTAAAATTTAAATAAACATAAAAATAATACCATGGTTAAAATAAAATCAATCATTGATAATGATCCATGCAAATTTTGTATTTCAAAATTAGCTATTCAAAACCTAAAGTTAATACACTCACTTGTATTACATAGAACGTCAATACACTTAGAACGTAATACTGGAACATACCAAAAAAAAAATGCATTTAAGCTTCTTGCCTACGTGTTGCCACTTTGTCAAAAATACTTTTAATACATGAAATTGACTATGAAGTGAAATATAAAAATAGCAACCTACAAAAAAGAAGACATTGAAGCTTATGGGGGCGTTGTCACTTTGTCAAAAAAATTCAAGTTTCTTGGGGATGTTGTCACTTTGTCAAAAAAAATTCAAGTTTTTCTCGGATGTTGTTACTTTGTAAAAATACCTAAATACCTTTAGTACATGAAATTTTTAAAAATGGTCATAAAGTGAAATATAGAAAGAAAGCATGATTATCTAACACTAAGTTGATGGTTTTATAATGTATGTTGATATTTTTTAAATTCTTGAGTTATCCTTTTTCGATTTGATTTTTTAGTGTTGGGAAACTTTTACTCACGAAAAGACTTATACACCAAAGTGTGAAAAAAGTGTGTGATTGAATTTTTGTTAAGAAAATGATAAGCATATATAGATTTACAATAGAAGAATTAACTCAAGAAATCTAGAAGAGAAATACTCACTACATATTAAAAAATAGCAACAAATCACTATAATAAAGATATTTGGAAAAATGCTTCCAACCACTTCATCTTTGGAAATCCATAATAATAATAGGCTACTAATAATAATGTTATATAAATAAACTTGTTAAGACTAAGTACTAAAATCCCTATCATTCTTTTGAGGAAGAGAGCCGAAATGTTGTTGTAGTTAATCTTGAATGAGAATGTTACATATGTTGACCTTGCTTAGGATAAGTGAAGAAGTGATAGATTCCTTATGAATCAGATAAGACAAAGCCCGACAAGTGAAATTGTGGAAACCAAACTATGTCTAAGTGATGTGGATCAACATGATTGAATCTAAATACATATGAGTGATGTGGATCAACATGATAGAGATATTGAATTAGAATGGATCAATTGTGAGCCTCCAAAAGATAATCCAACAAAAACCCCAATCAAGGGATTTAAGTCAAGTAGTTTCCAAAACAAGGCATGTAATTAACCAAAGGAATGAATACAAAATAATACTTGTGAAAAAATCATAAAGGAGTGGGAAAAATTATAACTGAAAGTAGTGTTATAGAGACTCCCAAACTTATTGGTATTGAGCACAGTTAATGATCCTTGGAATCTTGAAAACCAAATATGAATTAATATAAATATGGGAGAATAACTCCCCCATGCCCACCAAGATGCATAAAAAAACACTCTTGTGAGATTACAATCATTTCACAATTAAATCCATTATAATAAATGTGCATTGCCTTCTTGAAAGAAGCACCATTTGAAGAGGATTTGTTACGATATTTCATTGGGTAGATGCAATGAAAAATAGATAATGACCTCCCAAGGACACTGACATAGTGATTATAATCTCAACACCACTAGACTATTTCACGAATTGGTGTTATCACTCTTATGGGGTAGGAAAAACTCATTAATATCATGAAATAAGTTGGGAGATGTGTTATTAAGGTGGATTTGGAAATATTAGAACTTTTCAACCAAAAATTCTTGTTGTCGAAATTATCTTCCACCATCATGGGTCATTTCCATGCATTCCTTCTATTGGGGATTCGATGCAACCTAATACGAAATAGATAAACAAAACTGTAGATAATCGAAGAGGAAAATATTTTCTAAGATAAGAGGTAGTGTCTAAAGACATTATTAAAAAATTTAAGCACAATATATTATGATCAAAACATCACAATGCATATTGGACATCTTATACACCAACAATAATTTCATGATGATAATGACCCATCGGGTATACTATTTCTAGCTTCAATATCTAACAAAATTTCTTGGAATCGGGAAGATATTGTCCACATATAATTGTCAGTGGTTGGAGATGACTCTGTTGAATCTGTGTTCTCTAGTCAAATCAACAATGATAATTGACCCAACCATCCATGAATGCAACTCATTTTCGATTTCTCGGTTGATTGATCGATTGACTGACTATCTTTGACTAATAGTCATTTGTTTGACTAATACGCTTGTCAACTAATCGATTTACTAATGTAGATATTTTTTCGATCTCCAGACTGATTGTTTCCATATGTAGCTTGACTTCCCTTCCGAATAATTCTAGGAGAAGTGTGAGGAACCATTAGAACTAGATATTCTGACACTTCCCCATAAACACACAACTTTGGAAATTTAGGAGTTTAAATTACATCATTAGGACACTCCTCCATAATTGCAGCTTCATGAATTCCAAGTATTGTACAAACCTTGATAAAATTGGCTTTAGATAATGACTTAGTGAAGTTATCAACGACCTAATCATTTTTTGTGTAATAGAAAAGAGAGATAAAATTATCATCAACCAATTGTCTTATATAGTGAGCCTGTATCTCAACATGCTTCATTTTATTATGGGAAACATGGATGATGGTTTTCAACAACTTGAAAAATACTATGATTGTCACACTAGAGACTGGTCAAAGTCTAAAGAGGAAATCAAACTTCACCAAGCAATTGTGAATCCAGACTGCCTCTGCACTTGCATGAGTGGTGCCAATGTATTTTTCTTCCATAGTCAACAAGGAGACTAGCTTTTTTTTCTTTCACAACGAGACTAACAAACCAATGATGAAGTGAAACACAGCCAAAAGTGGAATTTCTATCATAACTATCACCACCCTAGTCACATTCGGTGAAGCCAACAAATGAATCTGAACTTCGAAAATACTTGATATCAAAATGAGTGTTAACTTTGAGCTAGTGGACAACTCATTTGGCTTCTCTGGAGTGGCTTTTGATAGGATTCTTCATAAATTGAGAAAGAAAACTAATAGAAAAGGAAATTTCATGTCAACTGTGAGTGAGATAAATAAGACTATCGATATAGTGTAGCATCTACTTCAAGAGTTTAAGAAGTTTTCTTTATCTTTAATCCATATTTAAAAGGAGTAGCATAGGGATTACAATCATCCATCCTAAAATGCGTCAAAAAAACCATTACATATTTAGATTAAGAAATAAAAAAACCATCAGATAATGGAAATACTTGAAGACCCAAAAAATAATGCAAAGAACCAAGATCTGTCATGTCAAATCAACTAACATGTTGCTTCTTCAATCTAATAATGAGATCATTGTTATTGCTAGATATAATAATGTCATCAACATAGAAAAAAACAATCAAAGTGTTTCCATGAGTATGGAGGACACACAAGCTATGATCATATTCAAAAATTTTGAAATCAAGTCGAAGAAATAAACTGTCGATCTTAGCATACCAAGCTCGAGGAGCTTACTTTAAAAAATAGAGATACTTCTCGCGTCAACAAACCAGGTTAGAATCTATCACAATGCTATGAGGTTATTCCATGAAAATTTCTTCAGATAGCTCACCATGAAGAAAAGCATTGTTCACATCCATCTCATAGATTTTCCATCAAAATCTAGAAGAAAGATAAAGAATAAGTCCAACATGTTTCATCTTCACAATAGGGAAAAATGTCTTAGCGTAGTTGATTCCTTCTTGTTGAGAAAATATCTTTTCAACCAAGCGAGATTTAGGATTCTCAAAAATACCTTAAGAGGTAAATTTGGTTTGACAGAACCCTCCACACTTCACAACATTCCTTCCTTGTGGTAAGGGAACTATTTCCAAAGTTTGACTCTTGGACACCCAATTCAATTTGGTCTATATATCATGATCCCATTCAGTTCATCCTTAGGTATCTAACAAGGTGACATCATCAAAAGTTTCAATTACATGATTCATTAAGGAAACACTTGCATGGTGATTCTAACTACATGTTTATAGTCCTAAAGAAACATCACCAACATCAAGTCCGACACCTTCAAAAGTCTTGGTATCCGGTCAGGGTAAACAAGAAAGTGGTGAATTGTTGTGTACAACAGAAGGTCGATAAGAAATCATAACAATTTCATTCGATGGATATGGAAGGCTAGTCGCAATATATATTGACTAACCAATCAACTCTAAGTTCGATGGTCTACTCGAAACATGAACACAGTTCAAATTTTCAGTCGAACAACTCAAAAACTAAATAGGAGAATGAGATTCAAAAACAACATGAGGCATTCAACAACTTGGTGAATGAAGACTTATCGTCAAACCATACATTTTGTTTGATAATTATTTTCTGGTTGACAGGATGAAACAATTGATAGGTTTTAGAATCTTCAAAGTAACCCATCATGATCCAAGAATGACTTTTTGCATCAAACTTATTTATAGATTCATCGAACATATGAGTCGAGGAAGGTTTCCCTCCACACCATCATTAAACTAAAGTAACCAAAGGAATAACACAATTCAGGATATGATTTATTAGACAATTTTCACAATAGAAATCTTCATCCCAGAAGTAAGGAAGAAAACCTTTTCCTTACAAAATACATCTAGCCATTTCGACTAATGCTTGATTCTTGCATTCTGCAATTCCATTCTATAGAGGTGTATGTGGAAATTTCCAATGCCAACCAATACCATATCAAACCAGGTATTATTCAAAGGGTCTATTTACATACTCACCACCATTTTTTGATCTCAAGAACCTAATGGGTCAACCACATTTCTTTTCAGTAAAGGATTTGATTTCTTTGAACTTATCAATGATAAAAATCTTATTTTTCAGAAATAAAACCTAAGCGAAATAAGAGAGATCATCAATGAAAGTATATATATATATATATATATATATATTGAACCTACTAATGAAGGTAGATTGATGTAGCACATGTCACTATGAACCAACTACAGGAGGTTCTCTCCTCGCCACACTTTTCCAATTCAAAGGGTGCCTTATGAGGCTCTCCAAGCACACATCCTTTATAGACTCCATTAGGGGAAACAATTTAGTTAAACCAATGACCGTATTATAATTTTCCATCAACTACATAATTAAAAAATTTAGGTTTGTGAGTCGTTCATTCCAAGTTTGACTTCATTCGTTAGTGTGAGAAACAAGAGAAGTTAGTTTAGTTTTGGCTCGAGTAGTGTCAAAATATTTATACAAACTATCCTTTAGGTTGAGAAACCCTCCGACAACAATCAACACTGTCCATTCTTCAAATACCAAACAAATAAATGATATGGCCAAAAGTAGACAATATTAGATGTCCATGATAATTGATAAATAAGCAATAGATTGGAATTAAGGTTCAGTATGTGATAGATTTTGACAATTCTCCAATGTCAATAGGAAACATCACTCTAGCCATCAATATAGAGAGAAAAATCATCATCCAGATAAATATTCCTCTCCTCAAATTCATTGAAGGAATTTAACAAGGAATCTTCCTTATCCATGTGATGAGTGCAACCAAAGTCGACTACCCATTCATTCTACACATAATGAGACAATAAGGTTTGAGAAGTTTTGACTTGGAAGGTGAAATTATTATCAGGTCGGTGAACAATGGAAACTTCTCATTCAAGATAATTAACCTTCTCCTCTAAGTTATATTGCTTATTATAGTATGCCTTCTCTATACGTCTAGTCTTTCCATAGTACTCACATGTCTTCTTCTTTGTATTTTGATGGGGTGCATCTATTTCGCCTTTAGGGTTTTGGTCAAGGAAAATATGTATCTATATAGGGATATCAAAGCATCCTCTTTCCTTGTGATTCAAATTTCCCTTTCCCTTGAGAAAGTGGGTTTGATGTTTACCACCAATATTTCCTTCATGAGGAAATATGTGTTTATCAATGATAAAAATACAATAGAAATCTTCAAATGTGTAAACCTTACCATCTTCCTTGTGTGTGTAACAATGGGTGATAAAAGTTGAAATGGATATGTCAAATGGTGTTCTAAAATTAATCAAGAATAAATCAATGAGTTGTTTATATTTCTTCTAGTAATTCTTTCAATATTATTCAAATTTTAACTGTAATTCCTTCACATGCACTAAATAGTCCTCTATTATGTCAAAATAATGAGGATTGAGAGAGATACAATATTTATCAAATTGCATGACATGGATTTCATCAACTCTATCGAAGAGTGATTTAATATTCTTCTAGACATGATGAGGTAAGTTGATTCCATTTATGTGAAACCAAATATCTCGTGAGATATAGATTCTGATGACCCCTACATCCTCATACTTCTTTCCATGAAAACAAAACTTTTCCTAATCATATATTGAATATAGAATCACAATATTCATATATTTCCACATCACTTTAATTCTCAGTAGGGTTTCCTTGTTTGGATCCCATATTGCATAATTTGATCTACTGAAGAATGGGGTGGAACCCAATATGAAACAAAGAACACAGTGTTGCAGATAGAAGAGGAGCTAAAAATTTCAAAGAAGAGAGGCCTTGTCTAAATACACCATTACAACACTTAAGCACGTCAAACTATGATAAGAACATTGCAATGCATATTTCACACCTTGGTATCCATGATAATATGCAATATAAAATCACTTCATATCGTAATTACCCAATGGGTCTTCTTTTATAGTCTCAAGAGCCAACCGATTTGCACAATATCTGAAATATCTTGTCCAGAGAAAATGACCAATGGTTAGATATAGTCCCAAAACACTGCACTGGTGAGTCTCCTCATCTGTACTATACCCGACCGATTATTCAGAAAACTTGTAGTCTAATGTAGAGTTGTTCGATCTATAGCTCAATTATCTTTGATTTCTGGTCGACTATATGCTCGATAAGAATATTGACTAATTGACTGACTGTGTACATATGTAGGTTGACCTCTTGAGCAACTAAACCTATAAGATGTGTGATGAATTGTAAATGGTTGATATTCCAACAAGACCCCATCAACACACAACTTTGGAGGTTCAGGTGGTGAAATTACATCACTAGAACACCCCCCCATAATTACATCTTCCTTAAGACCAAGAAAAGTGTGGAGCTTGATGAATTTGGATTCAACTAAAGTTTTGGTGAATATATCAACAACTTGATGTTTAGTATGACAATATTCAAGAGAAAAAACATCATCATGAACGAGGTGTCTAAATAGTAAGCATGGATCTAATCATGCTTCATCTTACTTTGAGAAACATGGTTGTAAGAAACATGTATGAAACTTTGATTATCACATAATACTATAGTCAGATCCTGACCAGGAAATCCAACCTTTCTCAAAAGTTGACGAATCCAAATGGCTTCTGTACTATCTTGAAAAAATCCACAATATTTGTCTTTGATGGTCGATAGAGAGACTACCCTCTATTTCTTGCAAGACCACACCAAAAGTCTAGACCTCTAGCAAAAAACATACCAAGAAGTGGACTTCCAACCATATCCATCTCCATCCTAGTAAGAGTTAGTGAAGCCCAATATGGAATATGAACGATGACAATATTTGATACCAAAAAGAGTCGTACCATTCAGATATCGAATTATGCATTTGATTGTTTTCCAGTGGATTTCTTTGTGATCCTTCATGAATAAAAAAAGCACACTAAAATCAAAGGATATATTGTGATAGATACGAGTAAGATAAATAATATTGTCTACCAAATGTCGATAGAGTGTAGCATCGAAAATGAGTGTTTGAAATGTTTTAGTCAACTTCACTCCATACTGAAAAGGAGTGGCACAAGGTTTCCAATCAACCATCTTAAAATGTGTCAATATATTCATTAGATATTTAGATTTATAAATAAATAAAAACATCACACAGTGGTGATACTTGAAGACAAAAAATTATAAATGTAGAGTTCCAAGAGATGTCATGTCAAAGGAGTCAAAAAATTGTTTCTTCAATCTAAGTATGAGAGGATTAGTATTTCCAGTAATGATTAAGTCATCAAAATATACAAAAACAATCAAGGTGTTACCTTTGGAGTGGAGAAAAAACAAGCTGTGATCAATTTCAAACAACTTGAATCCCATTCTAAGAAAGGAACTTTAAATCTTAGCATACCATGGTTGAAGAGCCTACTTGAAACCCTAAAGCAACTTCCTAAGTCGAAATAAAAAATGGAATATGTCACAAATAAAAGTTATTTTTCCATGTAAATTTCTTCATATAGCTCTCCATGAAGAAAGGAACTCTTCACATCCATCTGATGAATGTTCCATTCCGAATGAGCATCAAAGGAAAGAATCAAGTGAACCAAGTTCATTTTTCCAACATGGGAAAATGTTTTAGTGTATTCAATGCCTTCTTGTTGAGAAAATCCATTTGCAACGAGGTGTGATTTATGTTACTCAATAATACCTTCAGAGATAAATTTGTTCTTATAGAAGCATAGACACTTCAAATTCTTCTATCAATGTGGTCAAGGAACCAAGGCCTAGGTTTGATTCTTCAACAAGGAGTCAAGCTCATATTTCATGGCTTGTTCCCATTCGGGTCATCCTTCGACATCGAAGTATGCAATAGGATAAGAGGTTTCAAGGGCATGAGTAATGAGAGAAACATTGGCATGTTGTTTTTGAATTCAGCTTTGTTGTCTGTAGGAGGGATCTCCAACATCATCTGTAGCATCTTCAATTGTTTTGGCATCCCACCGAGGTAGGAAAGAAGTAGGTGAGTTGTTCTTCACTTCATCAAGTTGATCACAAGTCATAGGTTATGAATTCAGTGGATACCTTGAAATATAAGACGTCATATTAGGTTACTCATAAATTGACAATGGAGTATAAAAAGGTACAAGGTTTGATGGACCACTCAAGGGACTGAAGAGAGGAGAAATAGAACCAGTGTCCCAGACATCATCGAGGGTAGTATATTGTTGCAATCGAGAGGAGGTATTCAATGACTTCATTCTGGAATACTTCTCATCAAATAGAAAATTACATGGGATAATAATATTCCATCATAAAGGATAAAAAATTTGTTAAGATTTTGAATCTTCATAGTATCCCATCATGATGCAAGCATGACTCTTTGCATCCAATTTATATGGAAATCATTGAGAATGATGTCCAAGGAAACACATCCTAAAACACCTAGGTGTCCAAAAAAATGTTTTTTCCCATACCATCATTCAACTGGAGTCATGGAAGGAATGGCTTGAGTTGAGATGTGATTGAGTAGATAATTGTTGCAATATATGACTTCATTCTTGAAGTGAGGAGGCATGTCCTTATCCTACAAAAGAGATCTATCCATTTCGATTAGGGTCGATTCTTTCATTCTACAACTCCTTTCTACTAAGGTGCATGAGGAACTGACCTCTGCCAGTCAATACCAGATTGAAGTAGTTATTCTTCAAAGGGCCAATCAACATAGTCAAATTCATTGTCAAATATCAAGGAATTAATGGGTCGACCACATTTCCTTTTAGTAAAGGATCAGAATTCTTTGAACTTCTCAAATACAATATTTTTATTCTTCGGGAAAAATGATGCAGGAGCATCCACACCTCGTCACGCAAGGCTGCACATGGAGAAAGAAAAGGACCGTAGAGTGACGCCAACGTCACGATTTTGACCATTTTTATGAGCGCCGCCGTTTTCATAAAAACCTCTCTATATAGGCGTACTTGTATACTGAAAGTATACCGGGAGTAGATAAGCTCTCGTCCTTGTACAACAGAGGTACTTATTAGATTTAATGCAGAGAGATTAGATTTAGTGCAGGAAGATAGGACCATTAAGTCAGATTTGACAATTTAGCTTTTGAGAGGGAAAACGGGATAAAGACACCCTCCTTTGTATTATTGCATTATTGGCATTAGTAGGAGAGCAGTATTAGCAGCAAGGAGAAGAAGGAGAACAGGCAGAGAGCTGGTGGAAAAAAAAAAAAAAAATCCCCATGCACAGATATTGAGTTAATAGAGGAAATTGATTCAAATTTTCATGGCTGTGATTTTTCTCTGTATACTGTTAACCTTATGCTCTTGTATGATTGCTTCTTGTTATGATTTCATTATATATGCTGCATATGTGATCTCATGGCAGATTAGAAATCTGGGGGAAAGGAGAGAATAAGTCTATTTCACTCCACT
>ML776656.1:1623493-1666040 GCA_009831015.1 Picea engelmannii | reverse complement strand
GTATTTGGGTCATATTGTATCTCATGAAGGTTTCAAGGTAGACCCTAACAAGATTAAGGCCATGATGGACTGGCCGATTCCCAAAACATTAAAGAATCTTAGAGGATTTTTGGGTTTGACAGGTTACTACCGCAAGTTTGTTTAGAACTAGTGAAGAATAGCAGCACCTTTAATGGCACTAACTAAGAAGGATGCATTTTCATGGACTCCAGAGGAAACTAAAGATTTTGAGCAACTTAAAGAGGTGATGTGTAAAGATCATGTCTTGACCACTCCAGACTTCACAAAAACCTTTATTGTGGAATGTGATGCCTCGGGAAATGGAATTGGTGTTGTAATAATGCAATAAGGAAGGCCCCTAGCTTTTGAAAGTCGACCACTCAAGGGAAAGGACTTACACAAACCCATTTATGAGAAAGAAATGATCGAAATACTACATGCATTGAAGAAATGATGTCCTTACCTAATAGGTAGGCACTTCAAGGTCAAAACAGATCATGATAGTCTTAAATACTTCTTGGAACAAAGACTATCTTCAGAAGAACAACAAAAATGGGTAACCAAGATATTGGGTTATGATTTTGAAATTGCCTATAAAAAGGGGAAGCAAAATTTTGTGGCAGATGCACTCTCAAGAAAGGATGAAGATGTTGAGTCCTTTCTCTATGCTATCTTTATCATCCAACCCAATTGGATAATAGAAGCAAGGGATGAATGGAATAATTATGAAAAAGTGTGGACTCTCATTCAAAGGTTGCAACAGGATTCCAATGCACCAGATACATTTACATGGAAAAATGATTCACTATGGTACAAAGATCGCTTATATTTATGTAAGAACTCCCAACTCAAACAAAGCATACTATTGGAATTTCACACCTCTCTAGTAGGAGGGCACTCAGGATTTTTGAAAACCTACCATAGAGTCAAGAAGGATTTTTTTTGGGATGGCCTTAAAACTGATGTTCAAAGGTTTGTGGAAGAACGTTTGGCTTGCCAGCAAAATAAGCTGGAAAAAATTAAGAACTGAGGTCTTTTACAACCATTATCCATCCTAAGTTAGTGCTAGGAGTAGGTTTCCATGGATTTCATCACAGGGTTACCAAAGTCTAAAGGAAAGAGTGTCATCATGGTGATTGTTGATAGACTGACCAAGTATGCACACTTTTGTGCACTCTCTCATCCCTTCAAAGCTAGTAAAGTTGCCACTGCATTCATGGAGACAATTCAAAAGCTACATGGCAGCCCAAAGATTATTCTATGTGACAGAGATCCCATCTTCACCAGACATTTTTGGATAGAAATATTTTCTTGTTTGGGTACTCAATTGGCTCATAGATCATCCCATCATCCTCAATCTGATGGACAAATTGAGATAGTGAACAAATGTTTGGAAGTGTACCTTCATTGCTTTGTCTCTAATAAACAAACACAATGGTTCAAATGCTTACCCTTGGCAAAATGGTGGTAGAACACTTTCTTTCATACTACAAGAAAAATGACACCATTTATGGCACTTTATGGATACCACCCTCCTTCCATCACTTCTTCTCTAAAATAAAAATCTAAGGTTCAAGTAGTGGAAGATCACATCGAGAATCAACAACAAGTTCTCCAAATCTTAAAGGACAACCTGACCATGGCACAAAATCACATGAAACAACAAGCAGATCAACATCGTAGTGAAAGAAGTTTTGAAGTAGGGGATTGGGTATTTTTAAGACTACAACCATACAAACATATGTCCCCTAAGCAAGCTAGGAAGGATAATAAATTATCACCAAAGTACTATGGCCCTTATAAGGTGTTGCAAAAGATTGGTACTATGGCATACAAATTGGATTTGCATGCATCTTCATGAGTACACCCAGTTTTCCATGTTTCATTCTTAAAGAAGGTTGTAGGTGACAAGATCCCAGTTCAAATTATATTTCCATAACTTGACGAGGAATGAAAAATCATATTCGATCATGAAGCCATCACTGACACAAGAATTCACCAGTTGAGGAATAGATCCATTTCATAGTATCTCATTAAATGGAGGAAACTACCGGCTGAAGATTCCACTTGGGAAGATGAGTCTTTTATACAGAAGAATCCATAGTTACTCAAGCATTGAAAAAAACACTTTTCTCAAGGGGAGGGGCATGTTAAGCCCTAATATTGGCTCATTACCCCTTAATTGGGGCATATTATATTAGTAATGTTATTTTATTTATGTGGCTTTAGGCCATTAGTTGTAATGATACCTCCTAGTCTCCTATATATACCAAAGAGACATTTTCATTTTGAATCATCTTGTACTTGAACATTTAAGTGGGGTAAAAGGAGGTTGCCCCCTCGAAGAGGCTTATTATCTGAAATTATCTCTTTTCAAGGCATTGCGTACTTTTTCTGAGGTTTTTCTATGCTATATTGATATTTGGTTCTTAACAACCATATTCTGAGTTGTTAGTGTCTGTAGAATACATAAATTTAGATGTCTGAGTCATTCATTTCAAATTCAACTTCTCTCATTAGTGTGAGAAATAAGTGTAGTTGGTTTTGATTCAAGTCGATTTGAGTCACAAAACTTGTATAAGTTGTATGTTGGGTCTTGGAGCCCATCAAAATCAATCGAATTTCCTTTATCCATATCCCAAACATAGAACTGATTTGAACAAACTTCCACATTCTTATCGGTCCGAGTCAATTGAGCAATAGACAACATATTGGTACTGAGATTTGGTACAAGAGAGACATTGACAATTTTACCATGTCGACAAGATACATCACCCTGACCAACAACATCCAAAGAAAAATCAACAACAACATATATTATACCTTCTTCATCTTTATTCAATATCATGAATAAAGTGGCACCCTTCACCACATAATGAGTGCACCCAGAGTTGACAACCCATTCATTATGTGATGTGTGATATAGAAACTCCTGAGAAGTCCTGACTTGGAAGGTGAAATTATCAGCAGGTTGGAGAATAGTGGATGCATCTCCTTCATGACTCTTAAACTTCTCTAAATCGCATCACTTCTTGAAGAATTTCTTATTGACATGTAAAGTATTTCCAAAGGGGAAACATGTTTCCTTATTATGACATCGTCATGGTTTTCTATGGGGTCCCTACTAATTATATGGATATTTCAATGCAGAAGCATCAATATACACTCTATTCTTGGAATCCATCTTTCACTTTATCTTGAGAAAGTGGGCCCAGTGCTTAATAAAAATCTTTCCTTCTTCAAGAAACATATGTTGATAAATAATCAAAAGTTCACAAAAAGCTTCAAAGGAGTATTCCTTACCATATTTCTTGCATGTGTAATAGTTGGTGTGTAAGGTCGATACGAACAGATCAAATGATGTTCTTAAATTCATCAAGAGTAGCTCAATGAGTTGTCCATCATTATTCTTGTAGGTTTCTATGCATTCACTTAACTTCCACTGGAGTTCTTTAACACATGCTAAATATTCCTTTATTCTTTCAAAGGAATGAGGATCAACAAAAATCAACTCTTTCTCAAACTACATGACTTGGGTTTCGTTGAATTGCTCAAACAAGGTTTTTAGTTTCTTCCACACCATATGAGAAAAACCAAGTCCATTGATATGGAAATGAATTTCCCAGGAAATGTAGGTCGTGATGACCCCTACATCCTAATCCTTATTTCAATCAATGACAAAAAAAATTTAGGCATCTGGTGGATTTGGGATTGCAACCTTGGTATACTATCACAGTCCCTTACTTTTCAACATATTTTCCATATATGGATCCTATAATGTACAGTTTGATCTGTTCATAAAAATAGGATCAATCTTCAAATCCATATTTGATATCTAGACAAACTGGTTTTGTTTGAATAACTTCCATTCAAGAAACCATCGGCCCAGAGTCAATCACATAACAAATCCAACTCAACAAGGTTTGCAGATAACAGGTCGAGGTTTTCAAACCATCGAATATGATACATGCATGTTGGAGACTGGGATGGAACTCAATATGAAACAAATAACACAGTGTTTCACATAGAAGAGGAACAAAAAAAATTGAAAAAGAGAGGTGGCGTCTAAAGACACCATTACAACACTTAATCACAATGCACTATGATGAGAACATCAAAGTGCATATTTCACATCTTGATATGCATTATCATATGAAATCTCAAATAATTTCATATCAATAATGACCCAAGGGATGTTCTTTTATAGTCTCAATATACGATCAATTCCCACAAAATCTAGAATATATTTTCCATATACACCAACCAATGGTTAGAGTTTCTCCGAAAAAATATACTCTAGAAATTCCACTCGTTGGGATTGGACCCAACCAACTATCCCTGCAAATCATATTCGAATCTAGGGTTGGTGGATCCATCACCCGACCATCTTCCACTGCTATTCCATTTTTCGTCTAAAAGGCACGTCAACTACTCAACTGACTATCTCCAAATGTAGGTCGGCCTATCGGCCAAATGAACCTACTAGATGATGTGTGATGAACCATAAATGATTGATATTACAACATGATCCATTCAATATTACAATATTGGCATTTGAATACATCTTTGATATATATACAAATTATATCTATTTCCATAAGTTACAATCTACAAATCAACATCCCGTAGTCAATCACACAACATATTAGACTGAACATGATTTGTTAAAAATAAGAGAGGTTTCAAACCATTGGCTCTGATACCATGTTGGGGACTCGTTGTAAGCTTATATGAAATAGATAAACAGAGATGCGGATAATCTAAGTGGAGAATATTTTCTATTATAAGAGGTGGTGTCTAAAGATACCATTACAAAACTTAAGCACAACACATTGTGATAAGAACATCACAATGTATATTGTACAACTTCTACACAAACATGAGTCACATAATGATAATGACCCATTGGGTCTTCTATTTATATATTCAACATCTAACAAACTTCCTTGGACTTGGGAATATCTTGTCCACACATAACCATCCGCGCTTGGAGTCGACTTTGTCAAATCCATCTTGTCTAGTTGGATCAACAAGGATGCTCGACCCAAATTTCCATGTGTCCAAATCATAGTCTATTTATACGATGTTCAATGCACCTATTAACTGTCTTTGACTACTAGTTCATGGTCTGACTGACCATCTTTTTCACTAGTCAATTGACTAGTTTATATATTTGGACGATCACTCGACCAACTGTTTCCATGAGAAGTGTGATGAACCTTTAAATGTTTTTGTTCCAATACCTTCTATCTCCCACCATAAAATTAAAATGACATAACTTGCCAACTTTTGCGTCCATGGTTTGTGAGAGTACACTTTTCAGGATGGAAATAATCCTCACTTCTCCATATCCCCATAGTCTATTGAAGTGGGTGGATTATATGTACCTGGTTAGTTTATATAAGTCTATGGTCCAACCAATTAGAGAATAATGGTCAATAATTAAAGGGGTAACAAGGATTTGTTTGGACACTATTGATAAATTCATGTGGCTCGACTTCAAATTTCTCATGTTTTAAACAACAACCCATCATATTGCTTCATCTCATTGGTTTTATGCAAAGGAATTTTGACACCTCCTGCATGACGAGGGTTTCAAAACCAAATAAAGTTTTCAAAAATAATATGATCAATGAGAATTTCTTCCAAGGACCATGGAAACCATCAACACCCCTTACAATTCATTAGCTTCTCTACTTAGATCATTTATGCATGAACTTCACACATTCATTATTCATTCAATATTGCTGAGATAATTTTAGTCGAGGGTTTGAATACTATAATATCATTTTCTCTGTTTCTTTGGGGGGTACTTGAAAAATATACCAATGTATGGTTTCCATTGTTGAATCCCATGTCGAACATGTATTTGGTTAGGAGAAATGTAGTTGCAAACAACTTCTCAAGCACTGAGCCAAACCAAGGATTAGATCCAATATATAATGTTTCCAACACCAAAATAAAATTGTGTACATTGGATACATATATTTGTTTTTCAATCTTTCTTTTATACCAAAGATACAATCAAAACAAAAAATTCCAGAGCATATAATAGCGAGGGAATCCTAGAAAAGAGTCGATGCTAGTAGGAAAGTGTTAATGTAGTCACATATCAAAAGAGGTCATGTTGGTGATTTACATTGGATCTAGAAATCATATGAGGTCACATGAAAGTCTCATATATTTCCTACTAATAAAAGTTAAAAGTCACCATAAATAAAACAAAGATTTTGATACCAATGATCTGGGATTTCTCAATAATGTGGGAAATCCCAGTGAAGAGTAAATTTCTACACCAAATTGAAAAACATGAGTCTCTAACTAATTTATTTTTATTAATTGAAATATAATTTTAAATATATTTACATAAAGAAAACCAAATCAACAAATCTAGGAGAAAAATACTCACTAGATCCTAGAAATTAGCAGCAAATCACAATAATAGAGATAGATGGAGAAAGGTTCTTAACCACTCCATAATATTATGAAACGATAAGGATTCGTCATAAAAATACATAATAATGATATTCTACTAGTAATAATGTGATATATATAAACTCAATATTGGATGACTGAGTACTAAAATCCTATCATTTGCATCAATGATTTGGAGCCTAATGTCAATAAACTCTCTAGTATTACATAGAACATATTAGTACAACCTACAAAAAAATACATTATCTCTTCTCTTGTGTGTTTCCACTTTTCCAAAAATACCTTTAATACATGAATGAATTCTCACAAATTTATTACAAAGTGAAATATATAAACAAACAATACTTATACCAAGAGGAAGTCGATGGTTATTTGATGTCCCATGTTGATATTTTTTAAATCCCCTTGAATTATCCTTTCTTGATTTGATTTCCTTCCCCTTGTTAATGGATATTTCTTTAGTACCCTTAGAAAATAAGGGTTACTATAACTATCATGGAGCTTTACTTATCCTTCCTTTGATTGTCTTATGACTCCTTCTAATCATCTCCCATATTCTTCTCTTGAAGAGATTTGGATACCCCAAATAAAGTCTCTTCCATGATTGGAGGATTTGGATTATCTATTTCTTTTTTATCTTTGATTACTAGTTTAATTTGAGTGTTGGGAATTTCATATTCTTATTCCTATTTTTGTTCAAGGGTTTCAAATATGTTTCTATTGATGATGGATGGTCCTAGATTTACAAGGAAAGATCCCTTTAGTCATTTCTTCTTGCACCTTTTGGAAATTGATTTGAATGTTTCTTGTTCATTATTTTTATGTTTCAGTGGATCCTACTTCAAAGGGATTTATGTTTCTTATTTAATTGGGAATCTCATTGTGAGGTGGTCATACTCATGGAAAGTGTGATACTTGAATGGGATCTATTCATAATAAAAAACTTGTATATGACTCCAACTTTCCATATTAAGTTGAGTCACTTCCAGGACACCCCTTTATAAGTCCACTTATACATATATTCTAGTGCATGTATTCATTCCTCATTTAATATAATATTAGTCAATGAAGTGACCCAAATTCTCCCCAATTTCTTCGAGAGTGACTTTATCCATAAATATCACATGGATATGTGGGATTCTAACCCCTATAGGGTTAGCAAACATTTACATATTCAGATAAAAATCAATGGTCCAATGAAAAATAAACACTCCCTTGGAACCCATAAAGTAAGGGTATGATTGGAAAACCTCATCTTTGGCTTCCTGAATTTCAAATAAGAATAATTAAAAACCATTTCCACAGTAAATAAGTTGACATGAAAAATCCCAATGCTCTGAGAACCAAATCAGAATTAATCAAGGAATGGGCTATAGGGCTGTAAAATATCCAGTTAAGGATTGTTCATGTAGCATAATTACACTATTTTTATCGTTTGAAGACAAAATTTCTAGCTTATGGATGTATTTTCCCCTTTTAACAAATTTACATTTATGTAGGAATTTCCCTCTTGTATATTTTCTAGTTCTAAGAATAAAAGAGAGAGCTTCCTCATATTTTCTAAGTGCTACCATACTTTACAAAAATCCCAATTTATTTAGTGTGAAAGGGAAACAAACTTCAACAAACTTGTGGTGGTTAGGGATTCCTCCACAAACACTAATGTATTCCTTCAATATCTTTTAGGAAAGGATTTTAGCATAGCTTGAGACTAGCATAGACGAGTCCCTACATAGTAAGTCAATCCCCTTAAGCACTAGAACAAGTTGAATAGATCCATTGTATGTTGGAAACTAATCTCATATTCTCATATTATGAGAGGTGTAGTAGTATCAGTTATGGAAACCACATCCTCTATGGAAGTTGGACCTCATTTTCCATTTTGTATTCATTTTTTTCTTCACAAGCCACATAAACTTGACAATTCGACTTATTGGTCAATTTTTACTATAATAAATTATACCAAATGTAGGTTTGTAAGTTATATTTTATAAAGAATGTAAATGAAAGGAAATACACCCTATCCTATCCTCCTAATGTAAGGGAGTATTTCCCCCCTTAAAATCATGGCTATGACTAGGTACCTAATGTAGAAGAATAATATAAACATCGTGGAAGAGAAGAGGATTCCCAATATTGCTTCAAACTCTATTCAAAATAACATGTAGCTTAAGTAAATATAGCATAAATATGCCAAATCTTGGCTAAATCTTTGTGGAAATGAGGAATATGTCACTTTTCATAATAACAATAATATTAACAATGTTATCACATCTTTAAGGAGAAATTGTGGTGGGATAAATAATAATAGGATAAGAGAAAGTTGAGATACTATGAGGAGGTGATCAATCCTAATTTATACGATCAAAAGTACCTCTTTGTTTTAATAAGTGTAAATAATAAGATCGACATTTATGAAAAAAGAATAATCACTTACAAGATCCATAGTGAAACAGGGTGTTGGACAATTTTTAAAATGTCGTGGGTTGATAAAATTTTCCATATTTGAGAGACTAAGAGGGTTGAATATGAAAAATACTTTCTCTTGGAAACTCCTACATACACCCGAATTATATCTCAACTTCAAATTATGTGTTACAATATTGACCTTATGAACCTTTTAATGCATTAAAACTATGGGGATTTAGGAATGCTTCTCTTAAAAACATTTGGATACAAAAATACAATTTTAAAAAAAAAGCCAGTAATTCCTTACCTTTTCTTAAGGTCCATCTAGATTAGAGTGATGAGTGTTTGTGTTGGCCCATTATTTTTAGGAATACTTGAAATTATAGAATTTTAGAAGGTGACATATGTTGGATTATTGAGAGGGGGGTGAATCAGTAATAGCATAATTATAATATTTTTTCTTCAAATAATCCAAGTGTTATATCAATGTAGAATTATTATCCAATAATGAGAAATAAGAAATGAAAAATCACACACATACACAGTACACTAGTGTTTTACGTGGAAACCCTAATCGAGAGAAAACCACAGAATGATTTTTATGATATTTCTTGAAAAATTACATTCATTGGAAGCACCAACTTCCTTTGTTTTCTAGCTGCAACTGGAAGGAGGTTCCAACCCCCTAGTTTCTCAGGCTACAACCTGAGGAAATATCCAACTCCCAAATTTTTTGGGTACAACCAAAAGGAGGATAAAACCCCCTATGTTCTCTGGCTACAACCAAAAGGTGGATACAACCACATGTCCTTTCCCCGTCCAACCGCCCTGAAGTAGAAGTAGAATGATGGAACCATTATCACACTATCACTATGAGATATACCATTGTAAACATGTACCAATAAACTTGAACCATGCATCAACCATGCATCAACCTGTACCTCAACCTGTATTCAACCTGTACCATAAACAAGTGCATCAACCATGCATCAACCTGTACCATAAACAAGTGCATCAACAATGCACCAATCTGTACCAAACAATCTGTAATCAACCTGTACCATAAAGAAGTGAAACCAACCATGTACCAAGTATGTACCAATCATGCTTCAACTACTCATCAACTATGACTCATCAATATGTACCAACATCATCAACTATACACCTCATGTATGTGTCAAATCAACTACTTGTCTCAACCATGTACCCAACTTGTACCTCAACAAAAATCCCTCATCAATTTAATGATCCAAATATCATTTATAACTCTATAATAGACCTATTTTATATGATCACATATCTTCAAACCTTCCTTAACTTTAAACAACAAGAGACTAGAATTTACATCAAACTTTTATTTAGTCTCACATGACTAGGTTTGGATTAGTCAACAACCCTAACCTGAAATAATCAGAACTTTGTACCTGTACTGAATAAATATCTCAAACTGGTACACAACATTCTTCAGTGTGTTTTATGGAATTCCTCCAGTTTTCACTACTTGGAACCTCTCCTAAAAGTAGTTATAGCAAAAATGACATACCTTTCGGAATTTTGGCTTATTCTAGAGAGCGGCCTTGTAGAGCATGCCCCACAGGGAATGCTTATTGAATCGATATGAAACCATTACAAATAATAATACATACTGGATCTAAGAAACACATTTTGTATTACTGAATTTGGATCTGTTATGAAGAAGTTATGACATTTTTACCTGAAACACGTGTTTTTGACTAGTTTCAGGACTAGCCACAAACACTATTTTCCACGGAGTGTAACTCCAAAACTACAATGACCCGCCAGCTCAATTGTTTACCACATATAATTGGATATGTTTCCTCAATGGAATATCAATTTCATGGTTTGAATCATTATATAAAATAATTTGTTACGAAAATGGTGAGATGACCTGTAAATAACATACCTTAGAAAGCATCATCAAAAGAATTTATCCTTCCTTGAATTCTGACCTTCTTTTCTTCACCTTCCCTCAAGAATTAGGCTTAGATATCATTTTATTACCTCATAAATCTATATCTATTCAATATTATCAAGTGTGATTTAAATGAGAGAGCCTTGCCTCTTATTTATACTCTCCAAATAGCTTCTTTAAAAACATCTTCTAGGTCACTTTGCCCACTTTCCTTATTTTAGGGTTAACCCACTTCTAATTTTGCCATTAAATTTATTATTTAAATAATTGATTTGGTATTCACTTTGAGTTATATTGAAATCATCACTTTACTTTATTATTTACCTCTAAAAACTCTTAAACCATTTTGACTACTTTAACCTTTTGGGGCTTCTAGATGACATATGAGGGTCCTCCAACTTCGTAAGGCCATAACTCTCAAACCGTGAGGAGTTATGTGACATTCCACATACCACCAGAAATGGAATGACATGTAATATCCATATATAATAGTATTACTTGAAAATATATCAAAACTCATACCGTTATCTATCAAACAAACTTGGGTCCATTACCCAAACTTGGGTTCTCCAACTTCTCATGGCCATAACTCTCTAACTGTGAGGAGTTATGTGACGTTCCACATACCACTAGAAATGGCATGAAAAACACTTTCCATATAGGATATTTTCACTGACAAATTAACTAACATTCATCTCATTATTCCATAAATAAGAATGGGTTCTCTATCCATACTTCTAGGATAACTCAATACACAAAGCGTCTTCTCGTGAGGGATTTCACCATAAGGGGACCACTTTGGATTTCATCCATTTATACTTATTATCAACCATGGAAATAAAATAACAAGTCATATTTACATCAAACAATATTGGGTCCATTACCCAATCTTTGTGCTACCGGTCTTTCCTCAAGGGTTGACATCAATGACAACCAACCTTAATCAACAATATCCCCCTTTAGCATTGATGGAAACATTCTGATGTAATACTGAAATCATATCACTCATGCTCTACCTAGAACCATGCCTCTATCCTCTGCATATGATAAATATGATTCCCCTGGAACCATGCCTCTGTGCTCTGCATCTGATAAATCTCTCCCGCTTTGTCATCAATGGCAAAGGTATATTTCCATCTGGGGATGCTCCCCTTGACTGAGATGTCTTCTTATGGTGCTTCCTCATGTACATATAAGACATATAAGATAATCATTCAAAAGCATTCATTCTAGAGTAGAAATAAATCTGAGTCTCTAGCGAAGATACTCAAAGGCTTCCCGTGGAAGTGGTTTTGTAAAGATGTATGCCACTTGTTCTTTTGTGTCCACATACTCAACTCTGATGTTTTATTCTGTAACCTGTTCCTGTAAAAAGTGATACTTGATTGGAATGTGCTTCATCTTAGAGTGCATCATTGTATTCTTTGAGATATCGATGTTGCTTGTATTATCACAATAGATTGGAATGGGGTCATCATACTCAACCTATATATCTTTCAAAGTTTGTTTCATCTAAATAACCTATGTACAACATGATGCTGCTGCAATGTACTCTGCCTCAACTGTAGATAAGGATACTGATGATTGTTTCTTTCTTAGTCATGATACTAAACACTCACCCAAGTAGAATGGTTCTCCACTGGTTCTCGTAGGTCATCAATACAACCTTCCCAATCTACATCTATGTAGGCACTAAGTGATCTATCCTTTCCTTTTGGATACAATAATCCCAAACTCTTTCATTCCTTTGAGATATCTGAAAATCCTCTTCACTACTAATACATGTGATTCCTTTGGTGCTACTCGAAATCATGTCACCTGTCCAACTATCTACATTACATATGGTCTAGATGCTATCACATATGGTAGGATGTCAATCATTGACCTATATTTCCTCTAATCTGTAGACTTTGAATCATCATTGTTGCTCAGCTTGAAACTAGTTTGCAATCTTCCATACCAAACCTTTTTAGCATTTCTCTGATATACATGGTTTTAGAAATAAAAATTCCTTGGTTGATTTGACATATTTGAAGTCCCGTAAAGAAGGATAGTTCTCCAAGTAACGACATTTCAAATTCATTTTGCATATCTTTTGTAAATTTCAAGCTTAACCTGTCATCATCACTACAACATAAACTTGAATTAATAAAATATTACATTGACTTACCTTGATGTCGAGGTTGTTGTCTGCATTTCATTTTATGAATCCTGCCTGTTGTAGATACTTATCCAGTCTAGAGTACCATGCTCTAGGAGCCTGTTTTAGACCATACAAGGCCTTCTTTAATTTACACACATAATCTTCATTTTTTGACAATTTAAATTCTTTTGGTTGTTCAATGTAGAATTATTCTTCAAGTTCCCCATTCAGAATAGCTGATTTTACATCCATTTGATACATTTTAATATTTTTGGAGCATGCATAAGCTAAAAGAAAATAGATTGCTTCCATTATGCAAATTGGGGCAAATGTCTCTTCAAATTCAATTCCTTCAACCTGTTCATATCCTTTACATACCAATCTATCTTTATTCCTTGTAACATGTCCATATTCATTCAATTTATTCCTGAAGACCCAGTTTGTGAAAATCACATTCTTATTCTTTGGTCTTAGAACCAGTTCCCAAGTGTCATTTTTCTCTCTTTGATCCAATTCTTCATCCATGGCCTTATTCCAAGATTCATCCTTACTGGATTTTTCAAAACAATTTGGTTCAATTGTATATGAGAGTGCTAGGTGTGTTTGTTCTGATGAATGGATTGTTCTTCTAGTCTCAACTCGTGCATCTTTGTTTCCGATAATCTGATCTGAAGGATGATTCTTATGTACTTGTTTACTGGGTGTATTTGGAGACACTTGTTTAACTTTCTCTTGTACTTCTCTCAGATTCTCTTCATCTTCCTCTTCTACTTATTTTTCATCCTATGCTTCTTCTTCTAAGGGTTGTTTCATTGATTCAGTTTTTTCCTTTGATTCTGGTCTACCTGTTTCATCAATTGTTACGTTCATGCTTTCCACAACTTTGTTCAATCTTAGATTGTAACACTTGTATTCTTTCCTTGTACTTGAGTAACCAACAAGTACTCCTTTGTCCAAATAATAGTCAAACTTTCCCATTCCACTATCTTCTCTTTTGATATAGCATTTGCTTCCAAAACATTTGAAGTTCTTTACATTTTTTGGTCTTCCTTTCCATAGTTTGTAAGGCATTTTGTCAGTGTTTTTTATGAGAATTACTCTATTTTGAATGTGAACTGTTCTATGCATTTCCTGTTTCCAAAAACATATCTGTTAATTTCAAATCCATTAACATTTTTCGAGCCATTTCCTGTACTATCATGTTCTTTCTTTCAACAACTCCATTCAGTTGAGGTGTCCTAGAAACTAAGAATTGCCTTTTTATTTCGTGATTTCTACAGTAGTCCATAAATTCCTTTGGGTTGAAATCGCCTCCATTATCATATCTCAAGAATTTGATTTCTGAATCCATTTCATTTTCAACCATTTCCTTATAGATATTGAAGTTTTCAAAATCTTTTGACTTATTCTAGAGAAAGCAAACTATAGTCATTCTTGTATAATCATCAACTAATAACATGAAGTATTTATCACCTTTTAATCCCTTTGTTTTAGTTGGTCCAACTGGATTAGTATGCACAATTTCTAGTGGTATTTTCGTTGAATATTCCATTGATTTAAACCTGGTCTTTGTTTTCTTTCCTTGTTGACAATAAAGTGTTGGTTGGTTTCATGATCTGGGGCATTTCTCCAACTGGTTCTCTTTTGCTTGTTAAATTAAATATTAGTTTATAATGGTCAATTAGAAATTAGACTTCGGCATTAATAAAGTCAAAGTGACTTTAGGTTAATATATTTGCTTTTAGGTCAGATATCTGCTTTTAGGTTATATTTTCACTTTATCCTACATTCATAAAGTGGTTTGAGTCTACTTGATTGTAACCTATATAAGAAATCTATTTGCTCTCTTATTTCATTGATTGAATAAAGACATATAACCTTATTAAAGTTATCTTGGTTTCTGTGTGTGCTCGATTTCCATTACATGGTATCAGAGCGAGTTTAGGGCAACAGAGTCTAGGAGCACGTGGAGACCTAGGGACTGTTGTCAGCAATGACGGATCAAGGGATTGCTAGCGTAGCACACTCAAAGAGCCAAAAGGGTCTCGGATCAGTCGGAGTCGGGTTCATTTGATTTTTTGGTTTAAAAAGCCAGATTGGCCTGTTCTTACCAAGAATGGTGTTGAGCTTCGAAGATCTGGTGTTTTTTTTACTGCTAATTTCTTGAGTTAGCATATTTGAGGAGAAATTGGTTGATTTGGAGCTGGTTGAGGGCAGATTGCAGGTATTTTGCCATTATTTATCTGTTGAGTTCAGTATTTTACGATCATCTATGGCTACATTGACCGACATCATGTTGGAAGGAAACAAAAAGTTCTCTGGGAAGAACTACAATACCTAGAAGCAACACATGTTGGCCATTTTTGCATACCAGTTCCCGTCGGATGTTGTTTTGGGCACAAGTCCTCATCCCACGGTTGCAGGTAAATACCAGGACAAGTTTGATGGCCAAGATAGAGAGGTCATGATGCTAATCAAATTGTCTATGACAGATGAGATGCTACCTGAGGTTCAAAATGGGAAGACTGCTGCAGCGATCTTGAAACAGTTGAAAGAGACCCATGAGATTTCAGATAAGGGTCGAGCGTTATTTTTAAAGAATATGTTGTTCTCAATCAAGATGAGTGAGGGTGCCTCCCTCCAACAACACTTACTCAAGATCAAGGACATCTGGGAGTAGTTGGAGGCCATTGGTCGAAATATGGCAGAAGAGGACATGGTGGTGATCACACTGAACAACTTTCTAGGGTCCTACGAGCACTTTGTTGAGACCCTAAACATCAGAGCTATAGATGCTGACCTAAATTTTGGAGAGATATCCAATAAGCGCTTGCAGTAGGATAGGTGGAAGAGGAAGTTTCAGAGTAGTAGTGAGACAGAGGGCTCAGAGTAGGCCTTTGCAGCCAAAGCTAAAGGAAAAGTCAAATGGGCAAGGAAATATGGTCCAGGCAATGATGAGGATGCCACTAAAATACTGAAGACCATCACTTGTCATTAATGTGGAAAGACTAGCCATATGAAGAAGCACTGTAGAAAGTGGTTGGCAGATCAAAAGCACAAACATGGAGGGTCTCAGCAAAAGGCCCATGTCGCAAAGCACACAGAGGAGAAGGAGGTTCTATGCCTTTATGGCATGTACACAAGCAGATCAGTCCAAGTCATCCACTTGGTTTGTTGATTCAGGCGCATCCAGGCATTTCACCAATCGAAAAGATTGGTTGATAGAGTTTACACCTAGTCCATCTAAAGACTTGGTGATCTTCGGTGGAGGTGAGGAGTATAATATAGTTGGCAAGGGGAATGTTCATATTTCATTCGCAGGAAAGATTCTTATGTTTCTCAACATCCACTATGTGCCAGGTATGGAGCTTAATCTGCTCTCAGTTAGTCAGATTATGAGGCACTCTCCTCACTTGGATGTCAACTTTAGCAATCATAAGTGCTATATCGTTGGAAAGAATACCAAGAAGATCATTTCTCTTGGTGTGGAGGACCATGGTATTTTAAGATTGGTGGATATTGGGTAGGGTAGATAGAATGAAGTAGAAGTGAAGAGTGCATAATACATATGCACAGTATGGCATCAGAGATGTGGGCACCTCAATTTTAACTACCTCTCTCAGTTGGCATGAGATAAACTGGTAGATGGACTTCCAGACATTCAATAGAAGATTCAGGGAGTTTGTGAGGCTTTCTAGGAAGGGATGCAACATCGAGCACCATTTGATGAAGGACAAGCTTGGAGAGCATAGAGGGTCCTTTAGCTGGTTCATGCAGACATATGTGGACCGATGAAAATGACATCAATCACCGGTGCCAGGTATTTCCTTCTATTTGTTGATGATTTCAGTATGAAAATGTGGGTGTAATTTTTGAAGTTGAATCCTGACGTGTTTAAAGAATTTCAAAACTTTAAAGCATTAGTCGAGAATGAGCCAGGTTGTCATATTACCTCTCTTAGATCTGATAATGGTGGAAAACTCTGCTCCAAAGAATTCAATATTTTTTGTGCTAAACATGGGATCAAGAGACAATACACCACACCCTATACCCCACAACAGAATGGGGTGGTTGAAAGGAGAAACTGTACTATCACAGAGATGTCCAGATTTATGTTGTAGAACATGTGTGCTCATAATAGGTTTTGCACAGAGGTAGTGTACTTGCTGAATAGATCTCCCACGATGGTGGTAAAGAAGAAGACTCCAGAGGAAGCATGGTCTGGAAGAAAGACCAAAGTAAGTCACTTGAAGGTATTTGGTTCTACTGCTTACACTTGGATTCCAGCTGCAAAACGGACCAAGTTAGATCCGAAGAGTAAGAAGATGATGCTTACAAGGTACAACGACACCCATAAAGATTATAGATTAGTTGATGTTGACAATGATAAGGTGAGCTTTAGCAGAGATGTTGTTGTTGATGAGGAGGTTGGACCCTTCCATACTCCTCCTGCATTTAGAGTTACTGAGTAGCCAAAATTCATTGAAGATTCAGGTGTCAAGCAGGAATCCCAAGTCATGGTGGCAATACTGACTTGATAGCCAGGGATTCCAAAAGGCCCAAGTGGTGGCACAACACCATTGGATATGTTCGGATAGGAGAGATGATTGAGGGAATATCATCATGAGGTAAGAGTAAACAATAGACTGGCACAGTCAACTTTTCTCTTATGGCCAATATTCAGGAGATCTATGAGCCTTAGGTATTCAAGGAAGAAAAAGGAATACCTGAATGGGAAAAGTCCATGGAGGATGAACATGAAAGTTTGATGAAAAATCAGACTTGGGATCTCACAGCTCTTTCATCTGGGAATAAACCCATTGGTTGCAAATGGGTGTACAAGGTCATGTACAAGGCAAATGGTACACTTGACAAGTACAAATCACAGTTAGTTGCGAAAGGATTCTCTCAGCGAGAAGGCATTGACTATGAGGAGACTTTTGCTCCTACAACGAAGATGAGCACTATTCGTCTTGTTCTAGCGATGGTAGCACAACAAGGATGGAAGGTCCACCAGATGGATGTGAAAAGTGCCTTCCTTCCTCAATGAATATTTGAATGAAGTGGTATACATGTGCCAACCAAAGGGGTTTCAGGTTGTAGGGAAGGAGCATCTAGTTTGAAGACTAAAGAAGGCTCTATATGGTTTGAAACAGGCACCAAGGGAATGGTACATCAAGATTGACAAGTATTTGGTTTAAGAAGGATTCCAGTGGAGTCCTTTAGATTCCAACTTATATGTCAAAAGAGTTGGTAATGAGATCATTCTTCTGGTTGTTTATGTGGATGATATCATTATTATAGGTAGTGAGGAAAATGAAATTACATGGATCAAATCCAACATGAGAAGATCATTTGACATGACAGACCTAGGCTTCCTACACTATTGTCTGGGTTTAGAAGTTTGGCAAATAGGGAGAAACATTTTTGTCTCACAAGCAAAGTATGTGAGGAGTTTGCTGGATAAGTTTAGGATGGAGGATTACAAAATATCCTCTACACCTATGGAGAAAGGGATGAAAATTTCAACCAAGACTGACTCAAAGGTAGTCACTGAGTCACTATATAGACAACTAGTGGGCAACTTAATATATCTTACAGTCACTAGACCTAATTTGCATTTCACTGTGAGCTTCATTTCTAGATTTATGAAAATGTTGAAAGTAGAGCACTAGACAGTAGCGAAGCGAGTGCTGAGATATCTGAAAGGGACACTTGACTTTGGTATTTTATACAGCAGGAGAAAAGACCTAAGGTTGTGTGGGTATATAGATTCAGATTGGGAAGGTTCTGTTGATGACATAAAATCCACCTCTGGATATGTCTTCAGGCTTGGCACAGGTGCAGTCACATGGACTAGCAAGAAATAACATGCAGTTTCCCTTTCATCGATAGAAGCAGAGTATCGAGGAGCATTGAAAGGTGCATGTGAGGCAGTTTGGCTCAAGAGGATGTTATCAGATATGCAGATGCAACAGAGAGAGCCTACACCCTTGTTCTATGATAATCAAGGGGTCATGAAACTTGCCAAGAATCCAGTCTTCCATGAGCGTACCAAACATGTTGATACACATTGTCACTTCATCAGACAGCTTGTAGAATATGGAACTATTGAGATGCAGTATTGTCCTATAGAGGATCAAACTGCAGAATTTTTCACCAAGTCTTTGGGTCCCGAAAAGCATGTAAAATTTTGAAAGAAACTTGGTGTAGTGAGTATATTGAGCATTAAGGGAGGGTGTTAAATTAAATATTAGTTTAGAATGGTCAATTATAAATTATACTTAGGCATTAATAAAGTCAAAGTGACTTTAGGTTAATTTATTTACTTTTAGGTCAAATATTTTCTTTTAGGTTATATTTTCACTCTATCCCACATTCATAAAGTGGTTTGAATCTACTTGATTGTAACCTAAATAAGAAATTTATTTTCTCTCTTATTTCATTGATTGAATAAAGACAGATAACCTTATTCAAGTTATCTTGGTTTCTGTGTGTGCTCGATTTTCATTACATTGTTTTCTTTGACAAGGTTATCAAAATGTATGTGCCCCATTCTTCTATTCCATATCCAACTTTTATATTCCTTTCCTAGAAAACATTTTTCATTTCCAATTTCACTTCACACATATATGTTTCTTGAAGTTCTTGCAGTTGTAGCGACCAATTTCCCTGAACCTTCTTTTCTTATCTCACACTTTTTTGAATCAAAAGTAACTTTATGACCTCGGTCACACATTTGACTCACACTTAGAAGATTATGTTTCATATCTTCTACCAGTAGAACATTTCTTGCCTTTCCATTCTTCTTCCCAATTCGGATTATGCCTTTTCCAATGATTTTGGCTGAATCATCATTTCCAAAGGAGACTAATCCATCTATTTCCTTTCTTAATGTAAGAAACTTGTCTCTATCACCTGTCATGTTTTTTGAACATCCACTGTCAACATTCCAACTGTGTTTCTTTTGTCTAGTTGTTAGAGCAATTGTGCATTCTTCATTTCAATACTAATATTTATTTCTCATCCATGTCGTTTTTTTAGGTTTATGTATGTGACTGTTGTTATTCTATTGAGGTTCTTTAGGAAAGACTGTCGTTCTGAAATCTTTTTCCACATCTCCAAAATTGTTACATTTGTAACATTCCACTTCATTTCTCAAAGATTCAAACCTGTTGTAACTTCTTCTTTATGTTTCACTAGGTATTCTTGAATAACCCCTTTGTGTATGACTCTCAAAGTTTTTATTGTTCCTATTGTTAGATCTGCAATTCACAACTTTATGTCCAAAATTATTACATGCATAACATAAACCAAAAAATATAGTTTGATACCTGGGAGTTGAATATCTTCTGAAAGAAGGTGCTCTTATGAATCATTCTTCTTATTGAGGCCTATCTATCTGTTATTGATTCTGAAATTTGAATCTTCTTGGTGGAGGAGTGTCCCTCTAATCTTCCTCATATATCTTCCTATCCCCTTTGATTGTTTCTTCATAACTTTTTGGATATGTTTCTTGCTCTTTTATTTTGGAGATTGATCTCTTTTGTGTCTAATTATATCCAAGTCTGGACTTGTCAAGATGAGATTTTTGATTACTGATAATGCCATCCATAACTTTTGAGCTATTCTGCATATTTTTTTTTTGAATACCCTTTCTTAGTGCGACAATATATTCTTCCAAGTTTCCAATGATCCTTCCCTTTTCTTCTAGATTTTCTTTCAGTGAGTCATCAATTCTTTTATCTTCTTCTATTTGAACAATCAATTTTGTGATCATTTGTTCTAGTTCTCAAGTATGCTTTTTTTTGTCTAGTTCTGCTTGTAGTTTCTTGTTTTTCTTCTTTTCTCTTTCGATAACTTCTATGTCACACATTAATTTTTCTCGATAATCAACTTCTGCTTCTTCAATTTCTTCTTTGACTTCTTCATATTCTTCTTCGTCTTCTTCATATTCTTCTTCAAAGTCTTCTTTGTCCGAGTCTTTTACTACCATGAATAGAACTCTTCCTGTCTCACTGTCACTGACTTCATCTTCATCTGATAATGAGATGTCTTCTTTGGTGCATAATATTTTATTGAAAACTTTCTTTGTACTTCTTTTTCCTTTATATGTGTGTTTTCTTCACTGAGTGTCACTGCTTTGTCATTTGTTGGTGGAACTGTTGGTGTTGTGTATCCATCTACAATTGATTACCAAACTTGAAATCCCTGTGCATGTATATATGTCTTCATCCTTATGCTCCAAAAAGAATACTTTTTTCCATCAAACTGTGGTATTCCATATTTATACAAGTTGGTACTCTCCATGATCTACCTTTCAGTGGTTAAATTGATTTCTGAAGGAACCTTCTCTGATACCAATTGTTGGATTACTGAGAGGGGGGGTCAATCAGTAATAGTGTAGTTATAATCCTTTTTCTTCAAATAATCCAAGTGTTATATCAATGTAGAATTATTATCCAATAATGAGAAATAAGAAATGAACAATCACACACATACACAGTACACCAGTGTTTTAAGTGGAAACCCAAATCGGGAGAAAACCAAAGAATGGTTTTTCTTATATGTCTTGAAGAATTACATTCATTGGAAGCACCAACTTCATCTATTTTCCAGTTGCAGCTGGAAGAAGGCTCCAACCCCCTAGTTTCTAAGGCTACAACCTAAGGGAAGATCCAACTCCCCAATTCTTTGGCTACAACCCCCTATTTTCTCCAGCTACAACCGGAAGGTGGCTACAACCACCTGTCCTTGCCCCATCTAACTGCCATGAAATAGAAGTAGAATGATGGAACCACTATCACACTATCACTATTAGATATATCATTGTAAACATGTACCAATAAACTTGAACCATGAATCAACCATTCATAAACCTGTGCCTCAATCGGTAATCAACCTGTACCATAAACAAGTGCATCAACCATGCACCAACCTATACCAAACAATCTGTAATCAACTTGTAGCATAAACAAGTGCAACCAACCATGTACCAAGTATGTACCAATAATGTGTCAACTACTCATCAACTATGAATCATCAATATGTACCAACATCATCAACTATACACCTCATGTATGTGCCAACTCATCAACTACTTGTCTCAACCCTGTACCAAACTTGTACCTCAACCAAAATCTCTCATCAATTTCATCATCCAGATATGATTTATAACTCTATAATAGACTTGTTTTATATGATCAAATACCTTCAAACCTTCCTTAACATTAAGCAACAAGATACTAGCATTTACATCAAACTTTTCTTTAGTCTCACATGACTAGTTTTGGATTAGTCAACAACCCTAACCTGAAATAATCATAACTTTGTACCTGTAATGAAAAAAGATCTGAAAATGATATACAATGTTCTTCAATATGATTTATTCAATTCCTCCAAGCTTCACTACTTGAAACCTCTCATAAAAGTATTCATAGAAAAAATGGCATACCTTGTTGAATTCTGGCTTATTCTAGAGAGAGACCTTGTAGAGAGTGCCCTGTATGAAATATTTATTGAATCGATCTGAAACTGTTACAAAAAATAATAAAGAATGTAATCTAACCAATAAATGTTTTCGTACTGAATTTGGATCTTTTATGAATACGTTATGATGTTTTTACCCAACACACCTGGTTTTGACTAGTTTCAGGACTAGCCACAAACCCTATTTTCCATGGAGTGTAACTCCAAAAATACATCCACCCACAAGCTGAATTTTTTACCACAGATACTTGGATATGTTTAATCAATGGAATAGAAATTTCAAGTTTCGAATCATTCAATAAAAAAAATTATTGCGAAAATGGTGAGATGACCTGTAAATAACATACCTTAGAAAGCATCATCAAAAAAAGTTATCCTTCCTTGAATTTCGGCCTTCTTTTCTCACCTTCCCTCAAAAATTAGGCTTATATATCCTTTGGTTACCTTATACACTTATAGGTATTCAATATTCTCAAGTGTGATTTAAATGAGAGAGCCTTGCCTCTTATTTATACTCTCCAAGTAGCTTTCTTAAAAACATCTTCTAGGTCACTTTGCCCACTTTCTTTATTTTAGGGTTAACCCACTTCTAATTTCTCCATTAAATTTATTATTTAAATAATTTATTTTTTATTCACTTTGAATTATAGTGCACTCATAACCTTACTTTATTATTTACCTTTCAAAACTCTTAAACCACTTTGACTACTTTGACCTTTTGGGGCTTCTAGATGACATATGAGGGTCGTCCAACTTCATAAGGCCTTAACTCTCAAACCGTGAGGATTTATGTGATGTTCCACATACCACTAGAAATGGAATGACATGTGATATTAATATATAATAATATTACTTGAAAATATATCAAAACTCATACCGTTATCCATCAAACAAACTTGGGTCCATTGCCCAAACCTGGGTTCTCCAACTTCTCATGGCCATAACTATGTAACCGTGAGGAGTTATGTGGCGTTCCACATACCATCGGAAATGGAATGACAATAAATATCCATATAGAATATTTTTACTGACAAATTCACTAGCGTTCATCTCATTATTTCACAAATAATCATGGGTTCTCTAACCATACTAATATGATAACTCAATCCGCAAAGCATATTCCCGTGACGGATTTCACCATAACGAGGCCAATTTGGAGCTCATACATTTCTACTTATTATCAACCATGACAAGACAATAATGATTCATCTTTACATAAAACAATCTTGGGTCCATTACCCAATATTTGTGCTACGAGGCTCTCTTAAGGGGTTGACATCAATGACAACCAACCTTAATCAATATACATTCTCTTAGAAACTCCTACATACACCCACATTATATCTCAACTTCAAATTATGTGTTACAGTATCGACCTTATGAACATTTTAACTCATTAAAACTATGGGCATTTAGGAATGCTTCTCTTAAAACCATTTGGATACAAAAATAGAATTTTAAAAAAAAACAAGTCATTGCTTACCTTTTCTTAAGGACGATCTAGATTAGAGTGATGAGTGCTTGTGTTGGCCCATTATTGTTAGGAATCCTTGAAAGTGTATACTTTGAGAAGGTGACATAGCAATGATACAATTATATTTGTGGGTAAATTGATGTGTTTAACCAAACAAAAAGATGTGGTGTTGCAATATTGAGTGGTTAATATGAACAAAATGGGAAACACATATTGGAGATTACTAATGTTAACTTATTGAATAATTTTTTGGAGATTCAGCATGATATAAATATCTTGATCAACATATTTTTAAAGATTAAACCATGAGATATTATACTTATCATTGGTCATGACAAGCATTTCTCATTACCATAGAATTTGATTTAGAGTAACACTATAATATGCCTAAGGTATATTACATTTATTAAATTTTGGTGAAAAATATTATATAAAAACTATAAAGTTTGCCAAGTTAGATTTAAATTTTAAACAAGAAGGTATTATTTATGTCTTGAAGGGTGGTATCAATTTGAAGTTGTGAAAAATATTTTTAAAAAAATGGATTTTAATAAAGAGAAGGAAGGTTCACTAATATAGGTATTTCAATCTATAACTCTCAATTATAATAACTGAAAGAGAATATTATAAGAAAGGATATTATCATTGTTATTTGTTCGCATAGACAGATAAATTATATTGATGTCCACTCAATGAATCAATTGTTAATTCTATAATCTAGTATATTCACAGAGGAAGACATTTTTGGTCAGGGGCAATTTGAAATTCAGGACTTACTATTGTTGATTGATGATTAAAAATTTGCATGTCAATTCAATTTTGCAAATTTGACCAATTTTAATACTTATAACATAGTTTTGTATTCTAATTGGATGGAAACATTGGGTCACTTTTCTCTAAATGTGAAAAATAATTTTTTGACAATCTTGTATGAGGGAAATAGGATAAGATTAAAAGATTTCATGGAGGATTTGAGAATATAAGTTTCATAAATAGAATATATAGACCACATACAAAATGATACAATATAACGTGTATAGGAATCAAAATAACAAGGTAATAATGATTTATAATAGAAGATTAAATTTGAACAAATCCCTTAATAGTAAAGAAGAAGAAATTGTGCAAACTTGAAGGGAATTGGAGAGCCCAATTACAAAAAATCACAAATTTCAACAAAAGATAAAAGATATGCAACAACAAAATAACAAGATAAAAAACACTCACAAAATAGAGAAATTAGTAAAGATAGATATCATCCAAAAATCATGAAATTTCTCATTTAAGAAACCATAATAAAAGTGTACTTGCAGAAATGAAGAAGCTAAATATTTAAAGGAAGGTGCAACAAAAATAAAAAACCATGGACAAGGGTACTAACACCAATGAATTATATGTGGAAATACCTAATGTTAATATTAATGAAGTTGTATTAGTGGAAGAGATTCCAAATGTTGAAAACATAGATAAAAAAACCATAGCATAAGGGATAAAGGACTTAAAAATTAAAGTGATGCATAAACTTAAAGATCAATTCAAGGAAGATAAATAAAAACGTTCTAAGTTATATAAGGATAATGATGAATTAAATGAATATCTTAAGAACAAGGGTGACCAACTATGTAAGGTGCAATCTCTTATTGGATCTCTCTTTAAAGAGGCTAAAAACTTAAAAAAGTGAAATGAAAGCAATGGAACGTTGGGAAATTATGAGACAAAGGAAGAATTGAAAAAGAAAGATAAAGAAATCAAAAGGTTACAAAAGAATAGTCAAGAAATTCTTAGTGATGTTAATAATATGAGAGGGAATTTAGATGAGTCTGAATCCAAGAATAGATTTGAATATATTGAAAGAAAAATTAAGGAGGTGTTTACAGGGAAATATTTGCCGGACAAAAGTAAGGGGTACTCCCCAGTGCACAATCCCAATTAGACTATACACCATTTGGGTTAGGAGACTCATTCGAAATTTGGCTCGGATACCATTCCTAGTTATGAACATGAATGTGGTTGGATATGCAATGAAAATATGTAGATGAATAATATGTATGAAAGGAAATATGATCTACATCTAATGTATCCTATCCTATCTTAGCTAGGATAAAAGTGTAGTAATTGAATGAGATGTAAATGAAACTAAACTTTTTTAGAAACCCCACAAATTTATCTGAAATGAAGGTGAAAATTTAGAAACATGAGCCTACATAGATATAACCAGAGAATTTTAAATTATATTTCTTCATACATTTACAATTCATGAGCTCGGGACTTAAAAATAAAAGAAATAATAACAATACTATAACATAACATAGTGTGCATAATATCAATATATCAACAAACATTGTTCTTGTAGCACATGTGATCAACATACATTCTACTTTAAGAATCTCATAGCAAAATCAGCCACACACACAAGTTCTTATCCCTTTTGAAAAAAATAGCCATGAGGGCTTCTCAACATTAATCCAGAATATATGTCCTCAAAACAATTATTGAGTTTGTAAAATGCTTGAAGAGCCCCTTCAAAATGGGTCTCTTCGCCTATTTATACTCATTTTCCTAATTGCTTTGTGACTCTTTGTATTACTCTAAAGAAGTTTTTACAAAATTGTTCATCTCCCTCTTCTTGAGGACAAGTGGACAAAGAAAAGAGAAAATTGAGATTAGTTAAGAAAAGACAAAATAAGGGGTAGATAATAGCAATTTCAAATTTTCTACTTTTTCCTCTTATGTACTCTTGTAGGAAAAGTAAAATACCCAAATTTTCAGCTGATCGTACAAATAAAAGAGTATACGATATGCAAGTTCTTCAGTGATGGTCGTGTTCTTCAAGTTCTTCAATGAGCTTTGTTGGTTGGATGAGGTGTTATTCAATGAGATCCATTGTCACTTAGTTGGTTTCCTTGGTGACTCCTCGTCTATGAATAGTGTTGTCCTGTACCTTATTGACTAGTTCTTCCATTATAAGGTTTTTTTTGAATCTCTTCTAGATGAGAAAATCTACACAACTTGATTAGTTCTTGTGTTGCTTTGTGGATGCACGAAAAAATTTCCATCAAGCCAATAGTATCTTTGTTTTCTTTTTGTCCTAAGTGCTAGCACCTATCAAGTGCGCATATGTCAGTTATCCTTTCTATAGCAAAGGGGATGTAGATATTTTCCTATACATCCAATTTTTTTGTGATCCATGTATCAATGTTTTTATTCCCTATCGGATAGTGTTGAATTGTGCAAGATTGGATTGCACCATTTTATGTTGTTCCACGATAATAGCAGCTAAGTCCTGGAATATCTACAAGTGCACATACATATAGATTAAGGCCTCCTTTAGCTAAATTATGAATTTATTTGCGCTGGTTTTCAAACTCTGAAGGTTTCTTTGATCGAAATTTACCTACAGAAGTTTCTCCTCAAGTTCCCTAATCCTTTCCTGATTCATCATATTTTACCGATGCATATTTTGAATGGTATCCTCTATGGCGTTATAAAAAGAGGATCCAACCAAGGCTACAAATACTAGATCTTTGTTGGGGTGTTTGGTTATGGGGGTATGTATAATGACTGAAATCGAGTTTCCCCTATCATTGGTACCCTTGTTTTTGTTCTTGTATAATATGGCCCAATTCTTTGACGTATACGAACTTTTAGAGGTTAGGTACATCATTCAGCCTAAATGGAATACCGAGTACCAAATTTAGACCAATGGAACTAGTTGTTGATATGTTAGGGAAATCCATGTCAATTTGGATTGTTTAACTATTTTTAGCCTCTTCATCATTATTTCTCTGTTCTTCCTTCGCCACTTTATCTGCATCTTCCTTAGCTACCTTTTATGCTACTTCTTTCACTGTCACTACTACTGCTCCTTTTTCTACCACTGCCTTTTTCTTTTCTTTTTTTTTGGAAAATGAATTTGTGGTGGATTATTCGTTTTCCTTGGATTTGAATTCTTCAATTATATTCCTTTTCTTATCTACGTCTTCATTCTTTTTATTTTGAAAAATATATTTTTTCCTCCCCTTTTTATCTATCAGTTTCTCGTCTTCCTCCCCTTTTTATGTGAAGAAGTGGAAACAAGAGACATTCCTTTTGTTGCCTCCTCCTTTAGTTTATTCCCGACTTCCTCTCATGGTTTATATTCATCTGGAATCCTTCCATTGGAATAGACTCATATCTTAAAGATGACTTCATTGTAAGTTATCTCCTCAGGATGTAACTCCTCTTCCTCCAAGAATTTCGTTGTATATTCCCAAGGAAATCCTACCCTATTGAAATGTTCTTTTATGATTCCCTTTGGGTCATGTCCTTTGATCATTTCCTCTCCAAAATGATACAAGAGAAAGGTTTTTATTTTTTCTTGTGCTCTCTTAGTGTTCTTAAATGAGTGGAGCCCAACATATATTGGGAGTGGTGGCCATATTTTCTTCTTGCCTCGATATAACATTCCTTCTAGCCCATGGATAATTGTTTGATATGCCACATCTTGGGGTATTAGTTTTTCTGGTACAAACTGATGGAGGAGATGAGGGGATTTCATGGGACCACACACTCTCACATAAGTACCATGCTCCATAAATTAATAATCATTGATTCTATTTATGACAACTATCACTTTGTTGGTCATAAAGGGGCTAGTGTGCAATATATAAACTCGTATAGAGGAACCAAAAAAATTTCATATATTTTGTAATATTTCATCTTGTATTTGTGCTCCTAGAGAAATTTGAAATATATGTGGATGGCTTCATCTGAAGGTTTCCATTTACACCCCATATTAGGGTATTTATGGGAAAAACACATGATGTTCAAAAGGTAGGAGGACATGTGGGAACTCGGGAAAGTTATCGATTGAGATTCTATAATTACAGTGATGGAGCTTGTTAAGTTGGATGATAGGATTGCATCCCAGTTGAAGGAAAATACTTAATCAATGTACTAATAGATTAGTTTCATGTATGATACAGAGAACCAAGAGGCATATTATTCAACATATATGTTGTATAACATGGCAACCCTATATTGATAAGGTATTCTTAGTGTTATCGTAGGATATCTATTATCAATGGAAAATGTTTCACAGGAAATATAGACAATGGTCGAAGAAAAGATCAACACAAATAGAACATACTTCCAACATGTATAGAACCTACCTCAACAATATGAAAAAACTATATAAAAAGAGCCATGAAGTTCTGCGCATTTCAACCAAACTTACCGTGCTCACATCCTCATCGATAAGCAAAGCGTTGATGTGCATGTTGTTGATTCAACCTGCATGAATGAAAAAACAATGAATTTATGGATCTGGTTGGGCCTCAACCACTTTTAGGTTGAAGTGAATAAGGACATGACCCTAAGATCGACCCAAAATTTTGTCTTGGGATGGCTAAAATGATGGGATGCACCTCTAAAGGCCTCCCATTCATACTTGGAACATGTTATAAAATATATTTCTATGGCCCTATAAATACATGGCCATTGTATGCTAAAAAGGAAGGAATTCATTGTATTGTTATATTTCCCATTTTCTCTTAGAGAATCCATTTATTCTCTTGATATCCCATTGAGCAATCATACCATTTGGTAAGCTTCTCACCTCTTGAGAAACTTGACCAAGAATTTCTTCACCATTGTTAGTCATAGATAGGAGAGTCAATCTCTATTTTTGGGGGACTCGAGAGCACTCCCAAGGAGGAATAGGGGATCCATAGTATCACTTTTCTCCTTTGGTGGTCTCAATTCAAAGATCAATTTCCATTTGGGTAGTTATCTTTTCTGTTAATTTCATGCATCTCTTAGAATTTTCATGTGCTTAGTTTTTGTTGGACAGTTGGTTTGAACAGTTGGTTGTCCTTGATGTCAACCCTTGGATAAGTCTGGAAGCCCTAGATATGTGGTTGAGATAGATCGATAGTTATTTTTCATTGATGGAGTGGTTGTTGCTAGAATATGTGTTGGGTGCATTTGATGAAGTCTACATGTATCCCCGAAGGTATACTCATGGAACCCACAATTGATCAAGGAATAAAGACATGAAGGCCAGTGTATTTTCAATTAATACTATCATAGATGGATATTACACATAATTTTGTTTTCAATGACCAGTGGAACATGATGTGGTTCCTCACAGTTGAGGAGTTATGGCCTTGTGAATTTGGAATCCCCGAAGAATAGTTAAGAAGAACCTATTTGGTCACAAGTCATTAATGAAAGGGTAAATTGATTGTAAGAAGAAATCCCTAAAGTAAGGAAATAGGTTACTTAGAAAAAATATAAATACACCTCAAGGAGTCTCGCATAACGATATTCACAGACAACTTTATTGATTATCTATCTTGTGAATAACTTTAGTCTATTGGGGAATCTAAGGTAGTGAGTCTGAGGTTGAAAAGTAGGTTGAAAGGGAAAAGTATGAAGTGATTAAACTAGATTTATGAGGTCATCCATGGGTGAAAATGGAGAAATTAGTGAACATCTGCAGGTCACTGTGGAGAAAGTAGAGGAAATACATAGGTTACAATGGAGAAAGTAGTGGATATCCACAGGTTACACTCGAGAAAGTGGAAGACATGCGCATGTCATAGTGGAGAAAGAAGCGGACATCTGAGGGTCATAGTGGAGAAAGTAGCGAATGATTTGAAAAATATTGAATAAGGTTCCATCTTGTTGATTCTGAAATTGAGGAAGTTTTTTTGGTTTGAGATGATGTGCACCAAGTCCTCTTCATGAGAAAAGCTATGATTTACATGTGTTTGTTTGGGGCTTGTTTCATGGATGGTATGGCCCATGATTAAGGAATGTCTTGGAACCATCATGGTACATGGTACATGGTTTCATATGGTTGAGATCATATTGATACATGCTTGACACATATTCTTGGTATTTCGTACATGGATGTTATGGTTCATTGTTAGAGGCACATATTTGTATTGGCACATGTATGAGATGCATATCTTGGTGATGTTGGTACTTGGTTGAGGTACACAATTTATAGTAATTTCTTGATATATCCTATGGTGTATGGTGTATGGTATGATTGAGTGATATGATATATGGTTGAGATACATTGTTCATGCATGGTATGGTATAGGTGTTGATGTACATGCTTGATACATGGTATGGTACAAGATTGGTACTTGGTATACATAGTTGATGGTTGAGGCATATGGTATAGGTTGAGGTGTATGATTGATGCATGGTTTGGTACAAGTGTTGGTGCATGGTTGATCCACAGTTTGGTATAGGTTATGGTGCATGGTTGATACACGATTTTGTACAAGTGTTGATGCATCCTTGATGCAATTATTGTGGTACAGGTTTTGGTACATGATTGATGCTTGGTTGGCACATGATTTGGTACATGGTTGAGACACATATATTGTGATGGTATATTGGTTATATTGGTACATTCTTGGTAGAGGCATGCTTTTCTTATGTTGGACATCTAGTTGAGAGGTTCCCTTGGTATATCAAGTATTTAGTTGAGTATCAGTGACAGTGACAGGTTGGACAAGTTGATGTGACAGGGTGGATACAATGATAGGTTCATAGGTTATAAGTTTATGTGATAGTGACAGTGATAGTGAAAATGACAATGATTGTGGTAGTAACAATTGGTCTACACTTATATTTCAAGGCGACAAGATGAGGCAAAGAGAGGGGGTTGTAGCCTCCTTTTGGTTGGTGCCAGAGAACTCAGGGAGTTAGATATTTCTTTAGTTTTGAGCCTAAGAATAAGGGGTTTTATCCTCTTTCTAGTTGGAGCCAGATAATTCAAGGAGTTTTATATTCTAATGAATGCGTTATTTTTATATATATGAAAGAATTCCATGGTTTTCTCCCATTTGGGTTTCGATGTAAATTTGGGTGTACTGTGTATTTTATGTGATTCTATTGATTTGATTCTTGTTATGACTATATTATCATGATATATGGATGATAAATTGATGATATAGTGTTGATAAATTTGGAGTTTATATGTTGTGGTTAAAATTGCTCATATTGATTCACCCCCCTTCTCAGTATTCCAACAATTTTCTTTAATTTCCTGATAATTCATTTTGTTGTTTACTATCCTATGGATTCAATAATCTACTAATCATTCATGAGTTGTCTTTTTGGTCCAACAAGGTCGTTAAGGCTCCTCTTTTTTCTCACCCAAGTGACAAAAGGAACCCAACAAATTGACGAACGTATAGGGGATTGTGAATGAATTCCTCCTCTTTTGGATTCTTAGATATTATATTCTCACTCTCTTATGTTTGCAAGGACCAAAACTGGCCCAGACCATCCTTTAGACATTGTAATTAAACCCTTGGTTGATAGAACTCATTTAAAAATTTTGGCCTCCCATTTCTCTATGTCTGAGTGGGTTCGAGGTGAATAACCACATGGTCTGTGTACAAATGTGCACTTTAAACTCTATCCAATCTCATATAATATTCCCTATGTTCCACTACCGGAGAAAAATCCATGTGAAATCTCCTTTTCACGTGATTGTAAGGGATTTTAAAGCTGGTTTCACCAAGTAGTTGTAGGATTATTTTATGCATTTTGTAAGAGCCCCAAGAAGTAGAGTATAAATTATTTATTTCATGGGAAATAAGTATCACATAGAAATCTAAGAGGATAAAAATAACCACACCATATTTTCTCTTATTTGTTTCTAGATGGATGGCTTAGTCTAGCATCTTAATTTTAAACTAATGTTTTTTTTTTTTTAAATCACCACAGTAATTTGGGACTAGGAGAATAATTTTATAATCTTGGAGTATGCTCTTTCCTCGCACCTTTTTTTATCTTGGAAATCATAAAAATGGATTTCATAATAAATCTCCATCTCCCTTCAAAATCAATTATTTTAGGAGAGGCCAATACCTCTTAGTTTGCTCATTTTTGCAACTAAATCAATCATTTTAAGAGAAGTCAATACCTATTTAGTTTTACTCATTGAAACATATTCTAAAAGGTTTGTAAGAGCCCATACATTCCCACATGTGCACAATCTTATGATAGTTTCAATTTTTTAAAGAAAACAACCTAGGAGGTTTAAAATATTTGTAAGGGCCCATATCTAGGGATACTTTCAAAGCTTTCTTAGATTAGATAACATTCAAGGAATATTAAAAGCTCAATATTAAGGACCCACATTTCCACCATGCTAGTTACCTAGGGTTTTTAAATGTTTTCAAAGATTGTTTGTGAAGCTAAGTAAATTAGTGATAAACAAGATTTGTAAAGGATCAAGCGATGTCAACATGTTAAACTTTTATGACTAACTTATTCAAAATCATTGAAAACTTCCACTTCTTGCACATAACATCACCACTCACTCAAAAAAATATTATTACATACTTGAAACCATAGTATTCTCTTCTTCCCATGCCCATAAGTGATCTAGTAGGATCATAAAGGTTCCATCTGTTTAGTGAAAATATTTTTCTCACACCATTTTTAACCAATGAGGTTGGCCCATGACCCCAACCTAATAGCCCATTTTTAAATCCTAAACGAAACCATTAAACAATACATCTTTAATCTCCATAGGAGGAAAAACAAAAAAAAATTGTAGTCTAAGTTATGACTTTGGGGATAAGCATCCAAATAACTCTCCATTATCCTTTTCTCATTGAAACTTAGAAGTTGCAAAAAAGGGTAAAAAATCCTCCAAATCAAGAATTACTACACCATAAGGTAGGGAGACACCCATAAAGGGTCAAATGGAGAGGTCCAACTTTTTTGTACGTGCCTCCTTAGGTCACCCAACCCTTGGAAAGCATCCAACCTGTGACCCATTTTTTAGGCCGAAAATCTAAATGTCCTGGTTGGTCGAGGTAAATTAGTGGTGAAATCTAGGTTTTATCTACCGAGGTGGAATTTGTGTGTTACAATCGCACTTCAATCATATTTTGAATTCTTTTTGAGAAATATCACCAGTACTTTCAGGATATTCCCCCTTCACCCCTCATTATAAATGATTGTTTGTACCTTCACTAGCTCCTCTTCCAATGGATTCATGCCCCATTGTTGAATGCATTTGGAAGGCCCATTGCTTTTTTAGAGGAAGGGAGATAGGTATATTAGGACACATGCAATTTTTCTTCATTCCCCCATGTAGATAAAACCATCAACCATCTCACATTGTTACTTTCTTTATGTATGATTCATTGGAAAAATGGTACATAAACGAGAAGTCAAATTCCCAAGTAACCTTTGAATCATTAAACAAATCCTTCCTATCATTCTTCTAGTTAGTTGTACATCATGACACCAGTTTGGAAATTATTTCAGAGTTAAAACAAACAATTTTTATGCATATCGCCGACCATATTCGTGAATGGTGTCAACGAAGAAGTAGTTGTAAGGATGATACTACCCGTCAACAATGACCAGACTGAATTCTCAAATATCTAGTCCTTTTCATTTCCAAAGACATGACCACAACTTTCCCTAAAACTAAATATGAATCTATCACAAAGGATCAACGGTTTAATATCATTTATTCCCAATTGAGGTAACTCTACTCCATCCTTCCATATGCTCCTTGTCCTCTACCTTTTGGTCAAGACAAAATTTGAACATCGTACATTGCAGATGGTTTGATTGGGTCAATGGTCGATACTCATCCAAAAAATCAATCAATACCCATGTTTGGGTCCAATCAATACCAACCACTATATGGGGGAAACCTATACTATCCTCCCCCACCACTTCAACCAACATTTATGACACCTCCTCCTATCTCAATGTGATCACATGTACCTACACTTCCCACCAACCTGGTTCAAGTTCTATGCCCAAGCCCTCTACTAACCACCTCATATAACCCATTGAATGGTGGAAACACCTGCACCTTATATAATTATTATGGACCCCCCCTCCCCCTCCTCAGGGTAACCCATACTACCCCTTCCATGGTCCCCCTCAACCCATTTTCCCACCGCATAGACAATAATAGGAATGAGTCAATTTTATTCAACCCTCTCCTATTCAACAAGTTCAAGATTTTGAATAATTGAATACATTCAACCCCCCTCATTAACATAAAAATAACATGAGAAAAGGAGAGAACAAAAATCAAGTCCAAGGGGAAAACCCCCACCAACATAACCCCCCAATCAAGGGAAACTAGAATTAGGTTAACCAAAACCCCCAAGGAGGAAATAACATTGGTCAACCATGACAAGGGAGAAACAACAACCTATAAACCAAATTGACTTGTGCATTATGTGGTGAATATAACCATTACACCCATCATCTCCCTGAAATTGTATATTACATATGGATGAAGGAATCCATGAATCCACCAAGTCCTCCAACCTCTCAAAGGCCACAACAGGTTTCTTCCAACTACCTACCTCACCCACAAACCCTCATTCTTGCAAAAATCAATTCCTCACTAGGGTATCATTTACACACAATTGAAATTTTTCCCTCACCCACACCAGATGGGATAGTTCCCATAGCTAGGACAACCACAACCATGTAATTAAATAGACTATAGTATCCTCCTCACCACCGGTGAGGAAATTCTCTTAAAAACTCACATATGTCAATATGACATGCCTTTTGGCCCCTCCCCAACTACATAATAACCCCCCAAATGCTAACAGTACAACCTTTAATTATTCCTCTCCCTAATATTGAAGCCACTACCCTAATTCCCTGATCCCCCTTATGTAGGAATGTGCATAAACCTTATGCAATGGTTTCACAAAACTACATGTTTATCGATCATCTATCTAAATCACTAATTGCCATGTTAGTATTATAGATTCCTCATACTTTCCCTTCACAAAGAAAATCCTTTCTCTTAGAATTGGGGGTAGTAGACCCCTAAGACAACCATCTAATCACTTTTTATTTGGAAAAATCTGACCAATGCCTTCCTTCACTATTCTCTTTCCAAATCTTTGTTAAAATTAGGAACATCACAGTCCATATATGTATAATTGATGAAGTAGCATCTACCTGTATCACGTCCAAAACTGTATGGAAACAACTCGGTTCACCAGAGATATTTCCCTCCACTATTACCATCATAACCTATGATGGATGACCATCCCAACAATAAGGACTCTACCAAAATGTTTTAGTGGAAGTAGGGGGGGAAATATACTTATTAACATTGAGGTAATTGACACCCCAATGGATTATAATATCCTCTTTGGACACAACTACATGCATTCCATGCAAGTTGTATCCTCTTCCATATTTTGAGCCATGCATTTCCTCCATAATGGGAATATCATCACGCTTAACTAGTTAACCCATTATGAGCCTAACTATCCAAGGCACATAGATAACATCCTTCCACTATTCCATGCTATCTTTGACCTTTCACCAATGTTACAAGTTGGACCAGGAATCTTTATTAGTATCCAAGGTTTCATTCAACTATTAGAAGTTCGACCATAATCATTGTTAGAGCTCAGCTCAACTATTTTATTAGCATCCAAGTTTCCATAAGACCTCCATATGGCCTCACAAAAGAACCAATTTTGTTCCACATCCTAATCCCATTTACTCCAGAATTTAGGGTGTCGACTGAGGGATCTGACATGTTGATGCACCATGGAAGGATTTGGCAACCCTATCAAGATAAATCCTAGAGGTTCTGGTTGCGATAAAAATAAAGAACTTTTCATACTACTTCTAGTGATAGCACTTGAACTTTTCTGAATAGAATGTGGAGAAATGAAATGAATTATGGGAGAGTTTATTATATAATTTAGCAGATTGGAAGATTGCATTGAGGGATTGGGAAATCCAAGGTTGGTTCTTATGTCTTCAAGATAAAATTATTTCACCTAGGGGTTCTCATTAGGAGGCCATATCATATCAGGTCTTGTAGTATACTTTGCATATTTAGGCATGCAAGCGTTGACTCTCCTGCATCTTCTTTAGAGGTTACAACTGAGTCTTGATTCTCAGTGGTGACTTTGATCGTAATTATTTCTTCTAATTTTTCTCCATCTCATGTACTCTTTCTAGAACTCTCATCTTTCTCTCCAAACTTATCCTTCAACCATTGGCTGGCCAACCTTCCACGTAACTGCAACTATTTCAAATTCTCTAACTCTCTTGTATGACTCTTCTCGAGGCTGATATCCTTGCATAACTGATCAAGCCTCTTCATTAACTTTTACATCTTCTCTTTCCACCACTTTTCAAGCAACATGACACTTTTATGAGCTATCTTGGCTCTGGAACTATTCTCATGATGACCCCCCATACCTCAAGAAATTTTGTAGCTTAACTCATGGATCCTATCCTGCATCACACACCCCTCATGTGAAAAGGGTTTTACTAGACCATTTCAACCAAAGTAAACAATACCATTTCTTCTTCCACCAACAATAACTTAATCCACAATGGAATTTATCTCAGTAATATCTGTCAAGCTCCCTCGTAAAACATTTCTTCTTCCTTTGAGAATTACTATTGCTTTTCGGTGGAAAATTCAATGATACATCCTTCCATGGTAGTTTGGCCCTAGAATTCCATAGATCGATAAATCCGGTGATCCAACTTATTAAGAGGATCAAGCCACTCAATCATCCAAGAAATATTTTCTTGATGCAATCTTTAAATTATGTCACTTCTTGTAACAAGTCGAGCCACTACTAAATCTCTTTTTGGATTCAAATACAAAATATATCATACTAATAACTGGCTGGCTTGGAATGAAATACTGCATCCTTCACAACCCTCAAATATTTCTATCGTAACTCAGGTTCTTGAAATATAAACTTGTCACACATTATTTCCCACCATATTTCAATATTAGACATCAAGTTGTGATGATGCATCCTTTGAAAACTTGGTCAAAATTCAGGTCCCAATAATGGAACCATTTGTTGGCACAGAATTGGACACTGGGGTTCTCGGATGTTACCAACAAGGGTACCAATGTAGTCTAGTTATGTTGGCATATTCAACCTTCTGCAAGGGAAGAGGGTCTCACCCGAAGTGCAGTCGAGACTTTGTGTGAAAAAGTGAAGTATAGAGGACAAATCATTTGATATAACAGATCGTAACATAGTTCCATACTTATGTGTAAAGATATTATAACGCCGTAAGCCTTAGGTCAATAAAGACAATGAACAGTTTTTGTTGTGTTATGCTAAAGTAGACACACACGTTACAAAATTTGCTAAAATAAATTGCGATTAGTAAATACACAACACATGACAAATTACATGAAAAGAATACCAAGCATTCATTCATAGAACAACAAAATTTGTATGCCAGAATGATGCTTTCTATATTATTATATATTATACTGGTGAACATAGGGTTAGTCTTTCATATTGCAACATAAACTACAAAACTACAATTAGTTGTTCACTTCAAAAATAGATCCAAGTGAAGTAATCTCAACTAAACTAACACAATGGTGGAATATCAAAAAAATAGTAGAGAAAAGTACATGTCCATTCTAAAATACCAACCCTTTCCCATTACATTTCCCCCAATTTAAATCATTTTCTGAGTTATTTCTTGATTTCACTCCTTTGGTTTCTTGATTCTACTTTGTCTTTTCTAGCACTTGAAGATTCTAGGATTCTTTTCTTCTTCCTCCATCTCATGCATCACTCTTTTTCCTTGTTGGTGCAATGGAAGATATCTTTCATCCCGTTGTATCTAATGTTGATGTGCTATGGGGTTCTATGAAACCATTATGCATCCCCAAAATGAGTTCTTCAAAACGAAGGGCCCAACACGTACCACAACCTTTGACTCGTCTCTCGAATCAACCTTCTATATCTTTCCCCTTACCTTCTACAAATTGAGGGACCAACTATGGAATTATGGCAAGAGCCTTCTCACGAAAACTATCCTAGTGATTGATGTGGTCCTGTCATTTCCTTATCAAAAGTCAAGCTACCATTTTTATTTCGAGTAGCAGTCATATCATCCTTCTCTGGTTTTGTAGCCAACAATGTAGTCCATTATGTGTCAGCAATGGAATCACACTGCTACATATGGACATACTCAACCTGAACTTTAGGATATAGCTTCTGAAGTTCCTTCTTTGTATCCCTCATATACTCATCCATCACATCAAGTCATTCACAATCAACCTAGATCTCTGGAAGCTTAGCTACCTTCTTAATACAATCAAGGAGAGCTATGTTAGAAAAACAGGACCGTGGAGCAATAAAATAAAACAAATGCGGAAACAAAACATAGAAGATACATAATACAATAGAGACACAGATTTATGTGGTTCACCCAGTGTGGGCTATGTCCACCAGAGAAATTGCCAGGTCCTTCCTTTATTAATATCCATCATATGAAGGGATACAACCTACAACAAACCGTTGTAACTTCCTCTTCTTTCTCTCACAGTCTCCTATATCAATATACAGTATTCTCCATCAACCATAGCCGTAATACATTTCCCTCATAAAAGAGGGTTTCCTTCTAGGGAAAAAAACCCTAACATAATCTCTACCGTTAGATCTGGGACCTTATAATGAATGGTCCCGATTTACAATGAAATTACAATATACATTTACAAGGTCATTTTCCCTTCGGGGGACTACTTGCCCCTAGACCCCCCAGCCGAGGGGATAGCCCCCCTGATTGGGGGGATATCCCTCCCAAACCCTGCAAAGGGGGTAGCCCCCCTCTGCACTCCCCTGTGTGGAAGAGTGTACATACTTCTGGGGTGTAAATACTTCATGGGGTATAAACACGACTGAAAGTAAAATACCTCTGAATCAAGAAGATAATCAGGCTCCACAACCAACAATCTCCCACTTGGAGACTAATCTCAACAACTTCACCATTGTTGTATATGATGGAATCTGAACCTTATTGGATCTGGAAAATTCCTCATCTTCATCTTCATTCTTGAAGACCAACTGAAACTGAGCAGGAACTCAGTTTCTCCCTGGTTACTCCCTTTGTTAACATGTTTGAAGGATTATGGCTAGTGTGTATCTTTTCCAACTTCAAATGTCCATCTTACAAGGTGGATCGTATGAAGTGGTACCTCAACTGTATATGATTAGTCTTCAAATGGAAGGCTGAGTTCTTTGAAAGATTAATGGCACTCTCACTGTCACAATACAACATGCTATTCTCTTGCTTCTTTCCCAATTCCTCCATAAACCTCTGTAACCAAATCATCTATTTACTAGCCTCTGTAGTAGCAACATACTCTACCTCTATTGTTTAAAGTGCAACAAACTTTTGCATTTTTGAAATCCAACTTACTATTGTTCCACCTATAGTAAGCACATACCCTGTGGTACTCCTCCTGCTATCTTTATCACTTGCCATATCTGAATCAGCATATCCTTGTAGAATAGTTTCTGAACCTCCAAAACATAAGGCATGATTAGTAATACCTCTCAAGTATTTTAGAATCCACTTTACTTCCTCCCAATGTTATTTACCTAGATTGTTCATATATATGCTCACAACTCCCACTGCATGCGCAATATTTGGTCTTGTGCAAACCATTGCATACATCAAGTTGTCAACTGCTAATGAATATGGGACCCTGGACATGTATTCCTTCTCCTCTTGTGTCTTGGGACACATTTCCTTAGTTAATTTAAAATGGATGGCCAAAGGTGTACTAACTGGTTTTGCATTCTGCATTCTAAACCTCTCCAACACCTTCTCTGTGTACTCACCCTGAGAAAATGTCAGTTTGCGATTTTCCCTGTCTATTGTTGTTCTCATACCAAGGATTATCTTTGCAACACCCAAATCCTTCATCGCAAATGAATTGGATAATTTCTTCTTGAGCATATTTATATCCTACATATTAGACCCTACAACAAACATGTCATCTACATACAATAGCAAGATAATAAAGCTTCCATTTTCTAGTTTTTTAAAATAAGCAAAGTGATCAGAATGACATATACTATAACCCTATTATGTCATAAACCTGTCAAACTTCAGATACCACTTCCTTGGAGATTTCTTTAGGCCATATAAGCTATTTTTCAACCTACATACTAAATTCTCCTTCCCTTTGACCTCATACCTCTGTGGCTGCTGCATATAAATATCTTCCTCCAAATCCCCATGGAGAAAAGTTGTTTTTACATCTAACTGTTCAAGATGAAAATCTTTTACGACCACAAGACTTAAAATAGTTCTAATTGACGTCATTTTAACAACAAGAGAAAATATTTCATCAAAATCTATACCTTTTTTTTGTGCAAACCCCTTTACAACAAGCCTAGCCTTGTACCGTTTTTCTCCTCCATCTTCTTCCTTCAACTTGCAAACCCATTTATTCTGCAATGCTCTTTTTCCTGTAGGCAGCTAAACCAAGTCCCAAGTATGGTTATTTACCAAGTAATCCATTTCCTCTTTCATGCCTTGCTCCCACTTCCTTTTGGTGTCTACCTGCATTGCCTCTTCATAACATTCTGGTTCACCATAATCAGTCAACAATAAATAATACAATGAAGGAGAGTATCGTTCAGGGGGTATATTTAACCTGGTAGATTTTCTAACAACACTTGCAGGTGTTTGAGGTACTTGCTGCTCCTGTTGTTGTACATTTTGATTTTCTGGTTCCTTTGGAATTTCTTTTTTAGTGATCTCATCAAGCACTTTGTATTCTTTTTTTTCTTTTTCCTGTTTCTTTCCCTACAACTGATCTTTGTACATGAACTTCTCATTGAATATGACATCTCTACTCCTAATGATTTCATTATTTTCATAATCCCATAAACGATAACCAAAATCATTAACACCATATCCAATAAAGGTACACTTCTTGAATTTTGCCTCAATCTTTTTTCTATTTTCTTTATCAGTATGGACAAATGCTTCACAACCAAAAGTTTTCAAAAAAGAATAGCTTACCTTTTTTCATGTCCATTCCTCCTCTGGAATTCCACCATCCAAATAGCTTGAAGGTCCTCTGTTTATTAAGTAAACAATAGTATCTATAGCATCTGCCCAAAACTATAAGGGAAAACCAACATGCAATCTCATACTCCTTGCATGCTCCATGATTGTCCTGTTCATGATTTCTGACACACCATTTTCTTGTGGTGTTCTTGGAACTGTCTTCTCTCTACTAATCCCATGGTATGAAGAGTAATCATCAAAATCCTTGCTACAATATTCACCTCCATTATCTGATCTGAGACACTTCAACTTTTTTCCTGTCTCATTCTCAACCAAAGCTTTCCATTTCTTAAAAGTATCAAAAACATCAGATTTTTGTCGAATGCAATAAACCCAAGTTTTTCTAGTTGCATCATCAATAAAAGTAACATAATAATGAGAGCCACCAAGAGATGATACATGAGATGGTCCCCATACATCTGTATGCACAAGCTCTAATCTTTCACTCTTCTTTTCTTTTCCGACTCCGAGAATTTTGACTCTCTTCTATTTTCCATAAACACATTGCTCACAGAAGTCCAAATGAATTTCTTTAAGATATAGAAACAAATTTATTTTGTGAAGTATCTGCACCCCCTTCTCACTCATGTTTCCAAGCCTATGATTCCACAGTGTTGTATCCACTCCTATAGAAGCTAAAGAGATAGAAGAGTCAGTATTACCAGTACATAAATACAATGTACTTACCTTCTCTCCTTTCGCTATCACCAATGATCCTTTGATGACCTTCCACGTCTTATCTGTAAATATGGATATACAACCTTCACTTTCC
>ML776656.1:1598200-1623443 GCA_009831015.1 Picea engelmannii | reverse complement strand
CAATGATCCTTTGATGACCTTCCACGTCTTATCTGTAAATATGGATATACAACCTTCACTTTCCAACTTCCCTATTGAAATTAGATTTTTCCTTAAATCTGGAACATGTCTTACCTCTTTCAACAACCATTGGTTTCCATTGCATTGCTTTATTTTTGCCTTTCCCATTCCAACAATTTTGCATGGTGCATCGTCACTCAAATGAACTTGTCCAAAATCATCTCAAACATAATCTAGAAAATGTTTCCTATGGGGTGTGGCATGAAATGAATCCCCTGAATCTACTACTGAAGACTCAGAAATATTATCTACAGAAAGAATCAAAATATCTTGTAACACATCACCTGTTACATTTGCTTCCTGATTTCTCTCCTGTTGTCCATCTCTTTGTTTCTTTGGAGCTCTGCAATCTTTCTTCAGATGTCCTTTCTTCCCACAATTCCAACACTCTATCTTTCCAAGTCTGGATTTTGATCTTCCCTTCCTAGAATTCCCACTATTCCTGAAACCCTTTCCTCTATCCTTTTGTCTTCCGCTGTTCTCCATGTTCAACACATTTTCTGATGTCTCACCTGTGTTTTTCCATCGCATTTTCTCAGTAAGGATAACACCAACAACATCATCAAATTTTAAAGTATTTGAACCAGAGACAGAGTTACTTACAACCATGACCAAGTTGTTCCATCTTTCTGGCAGTGAGCACAAGATTAGAAGAGACCGAACCTCATCATCAAAGTCCACTTTTACAAAACTTAGTTTATTAGTAACCGTATTAAAATCATTTAAATGATCTGCAATAGACCCACCTTCCAATATCTTCATATTAAATAATTTTTTTAGTAGAAATACCTTATTGGACGCCGAGGGTTTTTCATACAATTTGGCCAATGCGTCCATCAAACCTTCCATTGTCTTTTCTTTCGAAATATTGAAATCCACCGACGTTGCCAGGCTCAGTCATATCATTCCTATAGCCTTTTTGTCAAGAATATCCCATTCTTCATCCTCCGTAGCCACCAAATTCTTTGCTATTCCACCCAATGGTAGGAATAGATCCTTCTTATATAAATAGTCTTCCATCTGCATCTTCCATAACTAGTAGTTTTGGCCATTAACCTTCTCAACCCTAAACTTTCCATCTTCCGACATTTCTCCCAATCGAACCAGGAACCCTCTTTTCCTGCGAGTTACCTTTCTCTTTGATACTAGCTGTTAGAAAAACAAGACTCGGGAGCAATAAAATAAAAAAATGCAGAAACAAAACACAAAAGTTACATAATGCAATAGAGACACAGATTTACGTGGTTCACCTAGTGTGGGCTACAACCACCAGAGAAATTTCCAGGTCCTTCCTTTATTATTATCCAGCATATGAAGGGATACAACCTACAACAAACTGTTGTAACTTCCTCTTCTTTCTCTCATAGTCTCCTATCTCAGAATACAATATTCTCAATCAACCATAGCCACAATACAATTCCCTCCTAAAAGAGGGTTTCCTTCTAAGGAAAAAAACTCTAACATAATCTCTACCGTTAGATCTGTGACCTTATAATGATCAGTCCAGATTTACAATGAAATTACAATATACATTTACAAGGCAATTTTTCCTTCGAGGGCCTGCTTTCCCCCAGACCCCCCAGCTGGGGGGATATCCCCCCCTGGACCCCGTAGAGGGGGTACCCCCCATCTGCACTCCCCCGTGTGGAAGAGTGTACATACTTCTGGGGTGTAAATACTTCATGGGGTATAAACACAACTGAAAGTAAAAGACCTCTGAATTGGGAAGATAATCAGGCTCCACAATCTACAAGCTCAGGCTTCCACGTGCATCCTTTTGAGTTGTGCATGAAATTATTTGATTTTTTGACTATGTCATTCCACTAAGATGACCCAATCATTAACCATGTCAAATAGATGGAGAAATTCCTTGGCATAGTGATGAACAAAATACCTGACCTAATTTCCCTCATTAACCACCTATGTAATATTTTGCATCATCTCTTTGGGATGCCCCTATTCTTTCAATTTGATCGCATCAAAATATTTTTGCAAGGTGTGGATTTTTTCTATTAGTTGTGACCAAGCATCAAAAATGTGATCAATTCATTATGGAGGCACAATTGGAGTGATGTACTCAGTGATATCGGGAACAACTTGTCTGAAGGTGGTCTAGACATGAAAAAAATTATATGACACAATCACAACCGTGGACTCAGACTACACACAAAATCCATGTGCATATTTCACAGCTAAAGAGGATACAGATACAACCTCTTGCAATTCTTATGTTTTTTATGTGAGCTCGTTATTTGTTTTCTCAATTTTCATGACCCTTTATTCTAGTTGATCCATGCAGGCTTAAATAATATGAAAAATTTGAGTTATAGACCAAGTTGAAATATATCCACTGGTAAGAGATGGAAATAAAGGCCACTTCGCATCAAGTGTCTAGTTGCTAGCAACATAACATTCTGATAGACTAGGGGTCCCTGTGTCATTTGGAATAACTGAGGGATCTCTAAATATACGTGCAAGATGATCTTGTAGCACTAGGATATCTCCAAGCATAACTCTAGGATATCTCGTCAGTCTTGTGGGTCCTGCAACATGGGCACAATCTGTTCCTTAAATGAGGTCATTCTATGAGATGACTTGGTGTCATCCTGGGTATCCAACTGATATTGTGGAGGATATTGGTGCATTTTATCTTCTGGCTTTGAATGAAGAGTATTGTATGGTTTTGTGTCTAGGGGGACTTAGACCTGGAAAACTTAGGGAAAATTGGATAGTATTGGAATGATGATACTAATAGTTGTAATAGAAGGGTTGACATACTCTCGCAACATTGTGTTGAAATGGGTGTGATTAGGGGATGCTAGAGTAGTGAGTGTGATGTCAATGATAAAACTATGTTGTTGACTAGGATTTTATTTAATGATGAAGGTGTATTTTTGCTTCACCGGGGGGTCATCGATGATGATTATCATAGGGAACGAGGAGGGAATATGGGTTGTGTTGAGGATAGGAGTGGTATTGGTGTTAATCGGAGGTCTAATGGAGTGGGAAAAAGATGGAAGGGAAGACAATGGTGTGGCCTCAATGATAATGGGGAGAATAATAGACTTGGAGGGAGTGTTAGTGCGTTGGTTCTTTAAGGGAAATGAAGAAGAAAAAACTTCACGTAATTTCTTACCTAAGATGGTGGTGTCATCCAGAATGGAGGAGAATGGAATTTTCACTATACCTTGAGGTAGAACTTACTCTTTGTCTTCATCTTCCCCTTCCTCTAAGCTATAAGGAGTCTAGTCTCTCTTTGGGGAGTTGGTGCCTGTACCAGAGTTTTTTGAAGGAGATGAATGTTGTGAAATGACGAGCATGGAATATCAATAATTTATTTTCCTTCATAACTCTTGGTCATCTCATGAATTCCTTGTCTAGAATTGACTCATCCAAATAAAAAGGAAATGGAGGGGTGTGAAAAATGGTTGGAGATTCTTCTAAGGGCCTCACCAATGTGTAGTCATGGTTCATGCCGAACCAGATATTATGGGTATGTTGGTTGAGTAGCACCTATAGAATACTTGGGAGTTGTGTGGATGACATCAGATCATTGTTCCATTCAAAAAATATGGTGTTGTGTTTAGTCGAGTGAGTAATAGTAGTGCAACTGTGCCAAGGGTTGAAGAGCTTGGCGATTTGACTCTCAGAAGCATCGGAGAGGCATCAACCATAGGAAAGTTACCACTTCCACATAGAAAAAGAGACCAAAAAGGTAGCCATATATCAAGTATGTGCCCCTCTCATGTACATCGACGCATGCCTTTAACATCTATGTGAGTAGGTATTTGCATGAGTTCAAGGGTGCACCATTTTACTAAACTCCTCCATGATGATGGTGTTGAGTGTACACTTGCCCCTCTTATTTTATTTTCATCAAACTGTGGAAAAGGTTTAGTTTAGTAAAATGGTGCACCCTTGAACTAGTACTTGATGATTTTGGTACTTGTTATCATATAACAAGACTTGGTCTTAATGTTCCTATGATTCCAAGCTCTCTATATGGCCTTTTCCATAGTTTGATGACAATATAATAAGAAATGGGATTCTTTGAGTTCCATCAATTTTGAAAACCTTTAGATAACTAATTCATCATCTATCATCTATGTCACTTACACAATGTACAAACTTGGAGTGATGAACCCAATGGAGATAACTTCTTCCCTTGCATAAGCTATTTGGAACGGAGTATTCTTATGCAATCTCTTTATAGTAGTTATGTAAGCCCATAATACAGCTGGAACCCACTCATCCCAATTGGTGCAAAATACTTTAGTGAAGCCCCTCTCTAATACTTTTTTAAATGCTTCCACTCTTCCATTAGCTTATAGATGGTACATACTAATATTATGATGTTGAATCAAAATCTCTCTTGTGAAGGTCATTAAAGTGTCACTGATAAAGTGGGTCCCTTGATCAGTGGTTGAAATTCGGGGATACCCAAACTTGATAGTGATGTTCGAAAAAATAAACCATTCTAATGCGTCTATAGAGAAATCACAAAACTATTCTTCTTCATCCCAATGACTCAAGTAGTCAATTGCAGTAACAATGTATCTATCCTCTGAATGCTTCATAGAGGGATTTATTGGACCGATGATATCAACATCCCACTTTTCAAAGGCTTGGAGTGCTTGAGTATGGTGTAAGGGTAATTCATCATGGCATGATGGCTTACCAACTCGCTAACAAGCATCAAATTCCCTAGTGTAATCTTTGGCATCCTTTAACATCATTGGCCACCATAATCCTACCTGTAATATCTTTCATGTAGTTTACTTTTCACCTATGTGTCCTCCCACAATGCCACTATGACACTCCAACAAAATATCATATATGTCATGGTCAAGCACAAAACATCTCAGGATGTTATCCAATTCTAATTTGTACAAGTGTCCTGAATTAGTTGATAATATGTTGGATGAACCACTAGGTGTCTCTTTTGAGTTGAGGAATAACCTTCAAGGAAGGAATCCATTGTCATAAATAAAGTGATGTCAAACAAGTAATCATGAATAAATTCAACTTTTAAAACATGATCTACATCAAGGAGTTGATGATATATATCTCTACCACTCTCTCTTTACTCTAGTTGAGACAAATGGTATGAACCCAAATTTAATTTTCCATGTGTGAAAATGACCTCAAAATACAATTCCTAAAACAACAACAACGATCTACAAATTCTTCCTTCTAGTACAACCTTATTAACTAGAAGCTTAAAATAAGAGTGATCAATAAAGAATTTAAAGTGACTACCTAGGAAATAATATCTAAACTTTTAAAACACATAAACCATTTTGAAACCTTCCCTTTCAGTTGTAGTGTAATTGGGCTCGACCTCGGAAAGCTTCCTGGTGGAAAAGTAGACACGATGATCTAGGTTTCCTTCACAAGGTTATGTAAGTATAGCTCCAAAATATGTGATGGAAGCATCGATGTGTACATAGAATTCCAATTTCCAATTAGGATAAATGTGGATATGATAAGTACTTCAATTTTATTTGAGAGTATCAAAGGCTCAATCACATTCTAGCTTCCAACTAAAAGCCTCATATTTCTTCAACAAATTTTCCAATGGGGGAGTTATGCTAGCAAATTTTTTGATAAAATTGCGATAGTATCCCATGTAACCCATCATTGAATATTGTTTAAAGATTGGTTATCATGGAATTGTTGAAAGATTGGTTTTCATTGATTTCAACCCTTGAATAGGAAGTTAACATGTTGAATGTCAAGGTAAAGTAGTTGTAAACAAAAGTTAACAAGTTTTATGTCATTTTCATGTTAAAGTAACTGTAAAAATAATTTAACAAGTTGCATGTGAGTTTCATGTCATCATGAGATCCTCATTAAAACACAAAGAAGAGTCAGTTAGAAAATCACTTTTGTGAATACTAATTGTTATATATGAGGCAGTGAGATGAGGTGAACAAAATCTAGTGAAAAAAGTAGTTTGAAGGAGCTGAGCATACGAAGAAAGAGTTACAAATGTAGGTTCTTTGCATAAATGAATGGGTTTTAGGAGGAAAATCACGAACATGCATAGGTTGTAGTGAGGAAAATCATGAACATCCACATGCGGACAGTGTAAGTTTCATGAACCCGTGAAGAAATGTTCTTGAATATAAGATATCTAAAACTCAGGTCATCTATAGGTTGAAGATATGTCTTCATGTGTATGTTACATTGTGTATTCTGAAGAAATCAAGAACAAGTATGTCTTAGTGATTCATAATAATTTGATTTGGAGAACTCTCTTCTGGATTTTTGTATTAGGTATTTGTGGTTGTAGTATTGATGAGATATCAAAATGAGTAGTATAAATTGAAGTATCAAAAATAGAAACAACAATAGGCTATCAGTTACAATGACATAGGTAGTAAAAGATTGGTTTAATTTTATATTTTAGGGGGGTTGGATGAGGAAAGGAAAGGGGGAAGTATCCTCCTTCCGATTGGAGCTAGTAAATTAGGGAGTTGAAGATTCCTTTGGGTTGAAGCCTGCATATAGGGGGTTGGATCCACCTTCGAGTTATAGCCAGAGAAATAGGAATTTGATGCTTCCAATGAATGTACTCTTTGAGAAACGAGAAAATACTTATGTGGTTTTTTCTCGCATTGGGTTTCCATGTAAAATTCTAGTGTATTTTGTTTATGTGTTGTTTATGCATTGAATTATGATGTTTATGGTATAGTGAATTTTATTGAATATTTTATATTGTGGTTAAATAAAGAAAAGTTCTCATACTGATTCACCCCCCTCTCAGTATTCCAACAATTGGTATGAGAGCAGGTTCTTCGAGAAGAAGTCTAACTACTAGAAGGAGAACATGGAATACAATAAGATTGGAGCACTAGTGTTTGATGATCAAAACTATATATTCTAGAATAAAAGGATTAAAAACTTTTTACAAGAACATGGATTTGAAATTTGGCAATCGGTAGTAGATGGGTATACAACACTAGCCACTCACCCAACCGACATATATGTAAATAAAATCAACGAAAACAACTCAAAGGCTAAAGGTACCCTTTTGATCAATATATTTCATTCATTATTTGTCAAGGTTATGTATTGTGATACTGCAAAGGATAATTGGGATAAACTCCAAAATATTTATGAAGGAAATGAAAAATCTAAGGGAGATAAGATTCAAATATTTAGATCCATGTTTGAACAATTGAATATGAAGGAAGATGAATAAATTGGTTCCTACCTTCTGCAAGTTGATGAAATCTTTAAAACTATTAATGGGTTGGGAGTAGAATTTTATGACTCAATGGTTGTTCAAAAGGTGTTGAGGTATCTTCCTATGATATTTTATCCTAAAATATCATCCCTAGAAGAAATAGAATATCTCGGTACATTGAGCATGGATGAGCTACATTGAATATTTACAACCTATGAAATGAGAACAAAACAAGAAAACCTAGTTACGAAGGAAGTATCTTTCAAAGTATCCAAGAAAAAAAAGAAAAAATAAAACTAGGTTGCAACTATAGTGATGATTCAGACGAAGATGAAAAGATGGATAACTTCATAAGTAAATTAAAGAAAGGAACCGGCAAGTATAAAAGTATGCTTCCATTGAAATGTTTTAATTGTGGTGGTACTAGTCATTTTTCTTCTAAATGTCCTCATAGTAATAAATATAGTGATGAAGAATACTATTATAAAAGGAAAAGGAAATATCGAAAGGGAAACAAGAGAAGAAGAAAAAGGAAATTCCTCAAGAAAATTTTCTACTCAAAGAAGGATAGTTCCTCATTAGACAAGGAGGATAATGATAATGACAATGATTCAAAAAGAGTTCTCTTTATGGTAGTAGAATATGATTGTAAAGAATAAGGAGAAGTCGATCTCAGAGTAGAGATAATCAATGCATTAGTAGAACTTAAGAACTTAAGAAATAAAAATGAAAGAGGAATCTCATAATTACAAATATAAAGAAATCGCTAAAATTATCACAAGTCTAAAAATTCAAATAGAAGAAGACAAAATAATTGAGGAACTACTTATAAGTTAGTTAGAAGAAAATGAGAAAATGATTGGAATCTTAGAAGAAGAAATAGTTTCTTTAAGGAAAGATATTCAAAAGAAAGATATGTTGTAGAAGAGCACCAAAATATTGGATCAAATCATCAACAATCAAAGACCATAAAATGACGGATCCATGATAGGATACAATCAAGTATAGAATGAGAAAGGATTGAGCTCCAAGACAATATAACAGGAAGCAGAAAAAACAAGCCATGCAGATATTGTCAGGGATTCTCTCAAGAAGGAAGAATGTGAGCCCCCAAAGAAGAAAATACCATAAATAAAGAAGGCTCAATAATATGAATTCGAAAGGAGTGCATCACAAAGAATATAATATGCTCCCAGGTATCAAAGCTTCTTTTATGGTCATTATTTTAATTGTGCTAATTTTGGACATAAAGTTGTAAACTGAAGATTCTATGCCAAGAACAAAATAAACTATGAAGGGTACTTAAATAATAGTTATCCCAAAAAATATTATGAAGCATACAACAAAAACAAAAACAGTTTTGGATCATTGAGCAATGAAGTAAAATTATACAAATGAAACAATTTTGGACACATAGAGAATAATTGTATATTGGCTATTCCACACATGGAACCAAATAAAAATATTAATAGTCATATATAAGAACCACAAGAGATATGGAAAAGAAAGTAGAACCAATGCTCACTTTCTCTACAAGCCCAACATAGAAAAAGTGATTAGTATGTTGATAGTGGTTGTTCAAAGCATATGAAAGGTGATATGAACATGTTTCTAACTCTAAATAAATAAAGAGTTGGATCGGTTTCACTTGGAAATAATCATTAAGCTAAAATTATACGTAGAGGAACATGTAATCTTGGGAGGAAAAATTCCATGACATAAAATGTTCTACTAATCGAAGATATGAAACACAATCTATTGAGTGTAATTCAAATGTGTGATCAAGGACATACACTTAAATTCGACTCAGAGAAATGTGAAATTAGGAAATAAGGATCAGGAAAGTTAGTGGAGATAATGATAAGGACTCCAAACATCATATATGTTCTGAATGAATTTGGAAAACATTTTTGTTTCTTAGGAAAGGAAAATGAATCTTAGCTCTGGCATAGAAGAATGGATCACATGAACTTTGAAAATCTTGTCAAAATCAACATAAAAGAAGCAATAAAATAAATTTATGAAATTTCAAAGCCAATAAATACTCTATGTAATCATTTTCCACAATTGAACCCAACAGTTTTGAAGAATCTAGTATTGATGAACACTGGATCAAAGCTATCAAAGAATAACTGGATCATATAGAGAAGAATGAAACATGGGAACTTGTTCCAAGGCCTAATAATAATAACGTGATTGGCACAAAATGGGTATTCAAAAACAATTTGAACGAGGATGGACAGGTAACCAAGAACAAAGTAAAGGTTAGTATGCAATGGATATGCTCATGTTGAAGGAACATATTTTGAACAAAAAATTTCCCCAGTTGTCAGAACCTAAGCAGTCAGAATAATATTGTGGTGCCGACCTCCCCTCTCACTCCTTCAAGGCTGATGCGACCTCCTGGTCTAGGATCCTTCAAGTCATCGAACAGATTGGTTTGTCGGGATCTTGATGGAATCGATTTAACTTGATGCAGACCCTTTTGCTTCCTCGACACCCACTATGGGACACGTGCGGACACTCACTTTAGCATTTTCAACTCTTACGCTAACAAGCGCTAGCTCTCAATGCTAAGCTCATCCCTTGATGTGACCATGGGATATGTCCATGGGCCAACTCCATCAGCAACCCCGTGCTTCAGGACTTCATGAGAATTGTCCTCCTTTCCCTATTTCCGAATCAGTGAATTCTTAGGGACCATATCTATGGTCCATGTTCCTCTCACGATCAAGGACTGTGATCACTTCGTGAGTTCATACTTCATGAGTCCTCCTCTTGGGTATTCCCTCCTGTACTTTCTCGAACTACGTGGATATCTACCACATGTCATCTGGATCCAATGGTCTATAATGAAATCACTCTTTGTGACTTCGTGAATATATTTGTTTCCTTCCGACAAACCTTTCAAAGCTCCTGTTCCTAAAATTCTTGATATTATTCCACCTATCGCCTTCTCGACAATTGATTATTTCACAGTCTTTAGGACTTCAGCAAGTACTCGACTCTTTTGCACACTTAGTGAAATTCTCCTTTCGATACTTAGGTTGTTCTCAAAATACCTTCTGCACTCCTTGCAAAGTTCTGTGTAGGCTTCCTTCTCCGACTTTTATTGGCTTGAAAACCTTTGAGGTTCCTAGTTCCTTTGCGAGTTTCTCTTTCCCTCCTAGAAGTTTCTCTCCCTTATTCTTGATCTTGTAAGGTGAACTTACAACACCTTAGGCACACTCCTTGTTCTTGGCTTAGTTCTTCGAAAACTTTCCCCTTAACATTAGGGAAAGGTTTAAGTAAACTCCTTTCCTTTGTCGTTACACTTCTTCAAAAGCCTTACTTCACCAGAATGTTCAATAATTCTAGGGTTCTCCAACACCTTCAACCATGTTGTTTATGTGCATGCTCACACTATCTTTATGCCCTCCTAGAAGAGTATTTCAGAGTGTTCATTAAGTCTGAATTGTGCTTCTCCCCACACAGTATTTATGTCCAAGGTACTTAACCGCCTTGAAATTTCTCCCTGAGTTTGTAAATTAATCTAGCGTGCTCTCCTAGCATATTCTCTTCTGAATCCACTGACTTCAAATACAAACTCCTTGCGTTCGCTCACAAAGTTTCCCTACTCTATCACACACTCCTTGCACTTAGACTAGAGAACTAGAATTAACTCAACACACTCTCGGATAGGAAACTGTATCTCTATCCTTGCAGATGATTTCTAACATTCATCTACAATTCAAATGCATGAAAATTACATATATAACACAACCTCCATTGAAGAAAAATGTAAAACAGGAAAAACTGTCATTTTATATTAATGGTGGAATGTCAAATTACAATGGTGGAGTCTGAGCTATGAGTGAGTCTCATCTCTCTATATTTCTCCCTACAACCTAAAACCAACTAACTCTCTCTTGACAAAAAATACAACAATTTATACAAGAGGGGCTCAATGAGCTTCACTCACAAGATAAACTAGTGGTGTCAAATCACCATTCAAACACCTATCTAATGGACAAATTACAATGATGGAAATATGCTCCAAATCGGATGCAGATCCATTCTTTCATCAGCCTATTAAAGGCAACCTTATCTCTAGCTTGTGTGAAAGAAAAATTTTGATTTTTCAGCTTGTATTCAATTAATGCCTAGATCATGCCTTGGATTCTAGAGGAAAAAATGAGAGGGAAGAACCTCTCCTTCATTGAGTGCACACCATGCATGTAAATGAGTTGGCATGTGCTGAGGTGGAGCGATGCTCCTGCATCATAATCCACAACGAAAAAAATCAGGAGCTCCTATTCATGAGTTTTCAAATGTTTCTAAAGTCCTCCTAGATCCCAAACTTTCTCCTTGAGCTATCTCTTGGCTCCTCTACTCTACTGCTTATGCTCGTGCATCATCCTCGCTGCTTGTGCAGGTTTCCTTTCATCCCTGATAATTTCTTCTACCAAATCCAACATCATCTTCCCTATCTCTTCAATCACCTTGTCGAGTTGCTCCACCGACTAGTTCTTCTGTTGCAAACTACCTCACTGCACTCCCTCCTTGTCAATGGGAAAATCACACCGACTTCCCAAGAAATATTATTTCATTGTGGCCTTAGCTTTCCACTCTGCTACAGTCCTTACTCCTGTATTCTCCTCATCATTGAATTGTTTCTTATCTACCACTTCTCCTGACAGATTCTCTCTTGCCATTCCTTCAATTGTTCCCATTCCATCTTCCTACAACTGCTCCTCATGCTGGTGTAATCCTTCATCGACTTCCAACTTAGCCCATGGGATATGAATACCTTACATTTACACTCTCCTCTCAATAGATTCCAATTCCTCACACAGATCAACAAACTCTATGATGTCTGCTCCCTTTTTTGCTACAGTCTCTAGTGTTGTAGTCATCTCCCATTTAGCTTCCCGGCTGAAATGGTCGAGTGATTCTGCTGAATTCTCTTCTCCCTCTGTTGGAACTGAATTTAGTATCTATTCCTTCTCGTCCTTCATAGTCTGTGCTTGTTGTCTCCCTGTCACATCTGCAATATATGTGCTATCCTCTCCTCAATTGCTTGGTAGGAATATATCGACTCCCCTAATGATCAAAATGCTCCCCTAATCCTTCTCTTCGATGGTGGAATTTTGCAACTTCTCATCATCTTCATTCACATGAATCACAGCTCCGCATGAATCTCTATTTGAATGAGGTCCTTATTTTTCCTTGTCTTATTCTATCAATGAATTCTCATCTAATCTCATCTCTTCTCCCTTTCCCACTTGGAAATATGGTATGTCTCTTCTTCCCACCTGAAAGTTTATGAGATCCATTGATCCCTTCTCATTGCCCACCTGGTACTCTATGAGACTCTTTCCAGATCTCTTTCCCTTTTGACTGAGGTTTTCAGTGTGCCTCAGTAACCTCTTTAACACCTTTTGCTACCTCCTGGACAACAACTTCTAAACAGGCCATCTAACTGTCCTCTTCAAAGGCAATTTTTACCTCTAGTGTACCTTTGATTTCTGATAAATCTTGAATGCAAGCCTATCCATCTGTGCTCAGATTTCACTGAGCACCTTTTCCATCTCCACTCTTCTCTTTTGTGTGTGGAATCCTCTGCGGTCACATTTATGACCTTCCACGACCATCTTGCTCCGCCTATAGCCCAACTGGTTTCTTACAATCTGTTGCACACCTTGCAATAGCTCCAACAAAGAATCACACCCTATCTCCCTGGATTACATAAATCAATTATGCACCATCTCCTTTGTCTTTTTCTCTTTTCCTGAGAGAAATCAATCTCTGATAAAAATTTGGTTCCAACCTCCCCTCCAACTCTTTTAGGTTTGACACGACCTCCTCATCTAGGATCATTCAAGTCATCGAAATACTAGATTGTCCAGCTCATGATGGAACCAATTTAACTTGACACATGCCGTTTTGCTTCCTCGACACCCACTATGGGACACTTGTGGACTCTCACCTTAGCATTTTTAAATATTATGCCAACATGTGCTAGCTCTCAATTCTAAGCTCCTCCCTTGATGTGACCATGGGATATGTATGTCGTCCAACTCCATTTGTGACCCCGCGCTTCGGGACTTTTGCGATATTTTTCTTCCTTTCCCAATTTATGAATTGAGGAATTCCTTGGGATGATATCTATGGTCCATGTTCCTCTCATGGTTAACGGCTCTGATCACTTCGTGAGTTCGAACTTCGCGAGTCCTCCTATTGGGTATTCCCTCCTAGAATTTCCCAAATTGTGTGGATCTCTACCACATGTCCTCTATATCCAATGGTCCAGAATGAAATCCTTCTTCTCTACTTCACAAAGATATTTGTTTTCTCCCTGCAAACCTTTCAAATATCATGTTCTTGAACTTCTCGATCTTCTTCCACCTATATCCTTCTCGACGATGGATGATTTCACTGTCTTTGGGACTTCAGAAAGTCCTTGACTCTTTTGCACACTTAGTGTAATTAGCTTTTTGAGACATAGGTTATTCTCAAAATACCTTCTGCACTCCTTGCAGATTTTTGCGCAGGCTTCCTTCTGCGACTTTGCTCGGCTTGAAAACCTTCAAGGTTCTCAGTTCCTCTATGAGTTTCTCTTTCCCTCCTGGCAGTTTCTCTCCCTTATTCCTGAGCTTGTAAGTTGAAATTACAACATCTTAGGTGCACTCCTTGTGCTTGGCTCAGTTCTTTGATGGCTTCCCCCTTAACCTTAGGGAACGTTTTAAGGCATCTCCTTTCCTTTTTCGGTGCACTTCTTGCAAAACCTTCCTTCATCAGAATGTTCATTAATTCTGGGGTTCTCCAACACCTTAAAATTTTTTGTTTCTGTGCATGCTCACACTAGCTCGATGCCCTTCCTGGAAAAGTATTTCAGAGTGTTCATTAACTCTTAACTGTGCTTCTCCCGACATAGTATTTCTTTCCAAGGTACTTAACCACCTTGAAATTTATCCCTGAGTCTATAAATTAATCTAGTGTTCCCTCCTGGTAGCGTCTCTTCTGAATCCACTGAGTTCAGATACACACTCCTTGTGTCGGCTCACAGAGTTTCCCTACTCTGTCGTGCACTGCTTGCACTTAGCCTAGAGAGCCAGACTTAAATCAACACACTCTCAGATAGAAAACGATATCTCTATCAATGCAGATGATTTCTAACATTCATCTACAATTCAAATGCATGCAAATGACATTCATAACACAACATCCATTGAAGAGAAATGTAAAATAGGAAAAATTGTAATTTTCTATTAATGGTGAAATGCCAAATTACAATGGTGGAGTCCGAGATGAAACTGAGTCTTGGCTCTCTGTATTTATCCTTACAACCTACAACCAACTAACTCTCTCTTGGCAGAAAATACAACAATTTATACAAGAGGGGATCAATGAGCTTCCCTCGCAGGCTAAACTAGTAGTGTCCAATCACCATTCAAACACTTATCTACTGGATAGATTACAATGATGGAAATCTTCTCCAAATCGGATGCAGATCCATTTTGTCATCAACCTATTAATGGTGACCTTATCTCTAGCTTGTGCGAAGCACAATTTGTATTTTCCATCTTATCTTCAATTAATGCCTAGATCATGCCTTGGATTCTCGAGGCAAAAATGAGAGGGAAACGCCTCTCCTTCCTTGAATGTGCACCACATGTGTAAATGAGTTAGCACATTCTCAGGTGGACCGATGCTCCAGCATTAGCTTAGCTTATGCATGTTCTAAGAAAATCAAAGTATATCAAATGCATGTAAAATCAACCTTCCTAAACAGATAACTAGAAGAAGAAGTCTACATCGAACAATCAGAAGAATTTCTACTATCATAAAAAAGAAGATTATGTTTGCAGATTGAAGAAGGAACTGTATGAACTCAAACAAGCCCCCAGAGCATGGTATTCATAATTGGACATGTATTTTCAATAACAAGGGCTTAGGAAAGAGAATGAAAACAACAATCACTACATAAAGGTAGATCAATATAGTATATTAATATTTGAAGTTTATGTTGATGACATTATTTGTGGAAATGATGATGACAAGATGAGTGAGGAATTTCCTAAAGATGTTCACAATGAATTTGAAATATCATTACTTGGTGATTTTTATTTCTTTTTGGGACTCCACATATGTTAGCTAGATAAAGGTATTTTCTTCTCCTAGACTAAGTATAGAAAATAAATGCTAAAGAAGTTTGGAATGGTGGATTGCAAGATCATAAGTACTCCCTTGCAGACTAGTTGCAAACAAAGAAATGATAATAAATCCAAGGATGCATATCAGATAATATATAGATCTATGATTGGAATTTTACTCTATGTGACAACATCACGACCATATTTGATGCAGGTAGTTGGATAGGTTGCATGATTTCAAGCATTACCGGAGGAAACACATGTTATAACAGTAAATAGAATATTTATATATCTCAAAGAAAAATAATACTATGGATTTTGGTATCCAAAATGGAATGATCTATCTCTAGTTGCATACATAGATGCAGATTGGGAAGGAAGTATTCATGATAAAATAAGTATGAATGGAGCAACCTTCTACTTAGGTGATTTTCGGGTATCCTCGTTGAGAAATAAATAGACTTTAGTATTGTTGTTCATAACAGAAGTAGAGTATATTGCAACAAAAAAAATTTGTACAGAGGTTATGTGGATGAAGAAAACTTTTCAGGACATACAGGTGGAATATGACAAGCCTATTATGGTATTCTATGATAATATCGGTGCTATAAGTTTCTCTACGAGTCTAGTGATCCATTCCAGGACAAAACACATTTCGATCAAGTTTCACTTTCTATTGTAATAAGTTACAGAGAAGAACATCAAGGTAGAGTATCTTGGGACAAAAGAACAGATTGTAGATATCTTCACCAAACCTCTTTTAACGAAGACTTTTGAGTATTTTCGATAGAAAATAGGAGTAGTTTCATCCCCACAGTGAACTACATGGAAGTTGGAATAGTAAGACAGGGGAGAGAAACATCAATCACGAAAGAAATCAATGTTTTTTGAATTCGTTTTATTAGATATTTACACAAGGAAGCACCATGAAGAGAAACATCAGTCGAGATAGGAGGCTTACAGTCAGGGGGAGCAACCCCAAGGAGAAGTCATCCTTTTCCATTGGTGTTAAAGAGGGAGAGGAAAACATAGGTTTGGAAATGAATAAAAGAGGCATGAATGTAGGAGGAGATAGCATGATCATGAGTGTTTCCTAGGTGTTGTGTCTAAGTTTTTCCATCAGTGCCAAAGGGGGAGATTTTTGAAATATTGGTTTTCATTAAATTGTTGAATTATTGGTTTTCATTGAATTGTTGACATATTGGTTGTCATTGATGTCAACCCTTGAACATGAATTTAACAAGTTGCAAGTCAAGGTAAAGTAGATGTAAATAGAAGTTAACAAGTTTCATGTTAATGTAAATGTAAACATAAATTAAAAAGTTTCATGTGAGTTGTATGTCATCATGAGATCCTATGTGAGTTGCATGTCATCATGATATCCTCATTAAAAGACAAAGAAGAGTCAATTGGAAAATCACTTATGTGAATTTACTAATTGGCAGATCGAAGGTAGTATGAGGAGGTAAACAAAGTCCAATGAAGGAAGAATTTTGTAGGGTTTATAGTCCAAAATTCCATATATATGCATAAAAGACTTTGGCCCTTCCTTTTGCATACTTTTCCAAAATATTGCTAAGGCTTCCTCTTAAAAAAAACCATTTTTGGAGAGTGTACCCACCCTACTGAACTAACAGCCCATGTACACACACATGTTGCGTGCTATTTATCTCATGCACATACACATGTTGGATACTAGATATCCCTCATTTACCTACAAAAGTTGTAAAAAATATAAATTGCGTGAAATTCAGTGGAATTTATGGGCTATGGAGGATTTCCTAACCATTTTACCCCTTGTAGCCTGCCCTCAAACCAAATAACAATATTTTTCTCATATAAAAAGAGGCCCTAGGGTGTCATTTATGAACATAAGAAAGACAATAAGAAAATTGTGCCAAAATCCCTTCCCTTTCTTAGCCTAAGTTTTTCATCCCATTTTGAGTTTTATCCTCAACCTTTCCCTCTGTCCTTTCTCCTTATGAAACCCTTCCTCCTTCCCTTGGTGATAAGTTGGTTGCGAGAAACTAATGTGGGATTGATGCACCTAGATCCATGACATAGGAGCATGGAGTAGTTTCTGACAAAGCTTGTAATCTTTTTTGTCTTGAAATTGAATAAAAAGGTTCATCCTTGTCCCAAAAATATTAAGTTTGTATGATTTTGTTGCTTTATGCATTTATATCTATGTATGAACTTTGAAATTTATTAGTAGAGATTGCATATGTTGTCTCATTGTCTTCCTAATATTTTGTAGGTCACCTTTAGGATGAGATCTGTAATACGTCTAGGCCAAACCCAAACTGTAAATGTAAATGCAAATGTACTTAAGTTGGTGGGTTGTTTGACATCATTTTTGTATGGACCTTCCATGGTATAGTGTGCACATGTACTGCGCACTAAAATGATGAAGTTTTCACATTCTATAATACCGCGTGCAACAAAATTAAGTGCGTGCGATTTCGAGGCCAGGGATCCTTTGTGTATATGTTGTGTTTTATAGGCTAGTGAGCCAATTATTATAAGTTAGGAGGCTTATGTTTTGAATTAGGCTAGAGATCCTAGATGCTAAAGGCCAGTGAGCCTATTTTTGTATATGTCTCATATTACTATAATACATCACTACATGTAGAATGACCATGACAAAAGAGAATGGGGGACTAAACTCCATTAATTAGGGAAAGGGGGGAGGGGCTAAAAGTTAAGGATAAGGGGATAATCTAGGGAGATTAAGACAAAAATGAATATTTTATTAATATTCCTTCAAGTATAAAGTTTGGATAATTATTTTATCCTTAGTTCTAAGGATGGGGACAAGTGGGCCAAAGTATCTCTCAACATGACAAGTGTTAAGTTGGGAACATGCATACATATAGACTGAACTTAGTTCCATTTCCTATCATTCATTCATTCCATGAAAATTTACTCACTCATTCAGTTGTCCTCTGTAACTTTCTATTACTATTATTGTACCTGTACCCATACACATATTCGTACTCGTACCTATATCTGTACCTGGTTATCTTGGGATTTGGATTAAATAAGCAGGTTGTTAGGCCCATGAGAAATTTATCTCTAGGTGAGAGAATTGTTGGGAATTGATTTCCCGAAGGTGCCAAAATGCAGCTACAGGGATCTGAGACATCCTGTCTATCCTGTTCCTAAATCCATGGAAGGGAAGTGGGGCAGCCAAGGGGTTTTTGAGAAGAGAAGGGGAACACTTCCTGGGGTGGGGCAGGCATGTGGGGAATGAGGGATTGTAGGTTGTTAGTTTGAGTTGGCACCTATAATGTAGTATTTCCTATTGTCTTAGATACATCAGCCTGGTTAGGAATCCATTTACGAGGGTGGAGTTTAGTCCCAACTTGAGGGTGACCCACTACTGAGAGTGATGAGTAGTGTGGTCTAAGGATGGGAGGTTTGTGGAAGGTATGGATGAAGTTGGTGATATTCTTACCAAGATAAGTGCCAATTGTGTGTTAATTTATATGTTGCATTATTATTTATGGGTTTATTTTTATGGGTTTTTCCTCTGTGTGGTTTATACCTGGCTTTATATTTATGGATATTTCCTATCTATGTTGCATGTATATGTTTAATTTTATTTCCGTATGAATTTGTGCATTTACATAATGTATTTTTTTGTTTTAAGTTTTATATATAATGTTCCAAAAGAATTTCTGTGTGTATATGTTTTAACTGTTATATGGCTCGGAAATTTTTTTGTGGCATAGCTCAGTTGGATGTTGGTGATGTTACAAGATCTGCGATCTAGGAGGCTACAACAAGCAAAAGAGGTATATGCCAACTGCAAGGACTAAAAGTGCACCCATTGACCCTCTTTCCTCTCTCTTGTCACTTTCTTTAGATGTTTTTTTGGTATTTGATCGTATGGAGAAAGATTTAGAGATCCATGTCATTTCCATAAATTCATGGGTTTCAGGAGGAAAATAGCAGAGATCCGCAAGCTACAGTGAGGAAAAGTCTGAACATCCCCATGCAGAAAGTGCAAGGTTCGTGGAATTTTGAAGAAGAGTTGTTGAAGATCAGAGATCTAAAACCCATGTCAGCTACATGTTGAAGGTATGTCTTCATGTGTATGTTAGGGTGTGTATTTTGAAAAATTGAGGAGTATATAGGTCTTAGTGATTCATAAGCATTTTATTTGGAGAACTCCCTCATGGATCTTGGTATGAGGTATGTGTGGTTGCAGTCTCAATGAGGTATCGAAATAAGTAGCACGAACAAAATTATAAGAAAAATTACTAGCAACAACTTATTAGTTACAAAAACATAGGTAGAGAGAGATTGGCCTACATTTATATTTCAGGGCGATTGGAAGGGGTAAGGAAAGGTGGTAGTAGCCTCATTCTGATTGGAGCTGATAAATTAGGAAGTTGCAAATTCCATCAGTTTGAAGCCAATAGATAGGGGTTTCAACACTCCTTCCATTTGTAGCTAGAGAAATGGGAATTTGTTGCTTCCAATGAATGTACTTTTTGACAAATAAGAAAATGATTCCATGGTATTTTTCCACATTGCACTTCCACGTAAAATTTTGGTGTATTGTGTTTAATTGTTTTTATGCCCTGAATTATGGTATTGATGATATATTGAGTATTATTGAAGATTTTATAGTGTGGTTAAAGAAATTAAATTTATCATACTGATTCACTGCCCTCTCATTATTCCAACAACTGTAATTGTTTGTCAGTTGTAGGAGAAGGCATACTCAGTATCATAAAACATTTTGCAGGATGCAACAAGAATCCTTCCCTACATACTATATGTCCTAGTAGATTCTCAAATGGTAGACAAAAGATACATTTTTTTTCAGGTTGAGGGAAATTTGTAGGTATCTTGAGCAATCGAACATCAACCGTGATAAACTAATGTGCCCCTTTAATAGGAAATACATGTTCCAATAATCCACATATAACTCGAGAAACATATGAATGTAATAAAAAAACTTTGCAATAATTATTTGAGAGAACACCATTAGGGTGTTCTCAAGCCCAAAGGGCATAAAATTATTTACAAATGATCCCCATTCAGTAGTGAAAATAGTCCTTCTCTTTTCCTCTTTGGAAATTCCAACCTAGTGATACCTAGAAAAAACATCTATAAAATAATAGTCTTCATTCCCCATTACTTGTTCCAAGACCTCATCACTAAAGGGGGTCAGAAAATGGTTATGTACACAAGCCAAATTTAAACTCTTATAATCCACATAGACTTTAATATCTTTAGTACCATTCTTTGTCTGGATTATAATGGGACTGATCCATTCATCCTCATCCACTAGAAAAATTATCCCAGTTGCTAACATCCTATCAATATCCTTCTTCACATTCTCTTTGACTATGGTATTCAAGAAGTAGGGCCTATGTTTGACCAATTTTGAGTTTTTATTTATCTCTATATTCATCTCTCGTAAATTTCCTTTAATCCCTTTTAGTTCTGAAAATATTTTAGGGAATAGATCCTCATATTCCCACAACAAAGATTATATCTCTTTCACAGTTTGTTCATCCAAATAATCCTTTACAGATTCCATATTAGGATGCTCCCCACTCTCTATGTTTACTTTCCATGACCTCATAGGTTTGGATTAGTATCTTCTTACATCATATGATATAGTGGATTTAACATCTGTAGTTCCTTCAGATTCTTTAAATGTCAAATGTCTAAGTTCCTCTAGGTCTTTGGGGTCTTTTGGGTATTTATCAACCTTGTTATAGGCCATGGGTATTCATATAGGGGATGGATAAAGGATATGAAGGAGTAGATATTTATGTTCATGAAAAACTATAGGTAGATGTGCAGGATTAATTTCATCAGTAAATAACATATTCTTAATTTTTTGCAACACTAGGGTGATTTCAAGAGACTTACCTGAAAACGATAAATCATGGGAGAACTCGTGTTGAAGTACTTCCTAGAAAGAAGTTTTTCTTCCGGTATATCCAGTCAGATACCAAGAACTTGGAATTCATCACAAACAATGAATAAACTTGTTGTACCCAATATTTAGAAGGTGGTTATGCAACTTTCCATACCTTGATACAATGTACAACATGCTCCTTAGGATTATATGACCTATTGTATGATTTTATGCTTCAACTTTTGATCCTTACTTGACTAGTTGACCAATGATGGAAGTATATTTCGTTATTGAATGGAAAGTTTGACCTCATCGCAAGAAGTCAGATCTCCCTTATGAGTGCCCCACCACCTAGTTGGAGACAATTTTAATGCAATATCAAGTACTAGAATTATTTTCTCTACAAAAACCTTATCCTCAAGATAAATGAGATATTTGCATAAATATGATGTGCCATCATAAATACAATGCTCTCTAATATTTGTTGCAATCCACCCAATTTCTCTGACAGTTTTGCAATGCTTTGAAAACTTTTCATACCTTCCTTGCTTCCAATTATCAAACATTGCTTCTGAATCTTCACTTGTAGAATGATTGCTCTGCCAACATAATAACCCATATGCAATAATATTAACATATTCTTCTCTTTTTCCTATAGTCAAAGTGTACAAGCTATCCCAATAATCCTATTCCATATTCTCGTCTATTGGATCAACATATCAAGGACCTTGGTATGGGTGTAGAGGTTGCACTACTTTCATTCCATCCACTTCAAAGGTAATAGTTTTCTTCTTAATATCTATGACAGGGTAATTCTTGTAGGCCCAGTCAATGGCCAATAGAGTTGGTCACATATCATTTTCCCCTATTGTTTCTATGACCTCAAAGTATGCCATGTTTTTTACACCAACCAAATCTACTTCAACATTTTGCAGCCTCATAATAGGATATATGCAATATTGATTTTCCATCTGCAAGAAAATAGGTAAATATAGAAGCTTGGGATTTAACATTGCTTCCTAAGTATTCTTTGTCAATATCTTGACATCAGAGCCGAAATCTAACATAACATACCCAATATCACCGTCGTCGATGTGGGCGTTGAGTCTAATTTCTATTCTAGATATCCTCTTCCTACTTTGTAGCCTACTTTTATTCCTTTCTAGAATATTAGCAACAATCGACTCCTCTTAGATCTCCTTAGCCCCTAATATAACCTTGATTGTGTTCTGAAACTTCTTAATGAGTTTTTCATCATCTAGAATGTTGTAAAATAGTTGGAACCACAAATCAATATCCTTTTGTGATCTCTCTGGGGGATGCTTCTATGCAACCAATTTTTTTGTGACTCTTGGTTGAAGCTCAAATCTTTGTTCTGCAACTATCATCATTGTAGGATTATAATTTTTCCTAAACATTTCCATTGCATTATGGAAGAATTACTTTTCGTTGATCGAAATAAAAAAAAATTAATTTCCTTTTCATTTTGCATGGTTTTAAGGGTCGAGTCCAAATATCATCAGTTTCACTTCCATTCCCCTGAGTAAACAACAACTATAAAATCAAGTATTAAATAAAATATATCTAGAATATTTTTTTTAGGGCTCTCCAAACCTACATTAGCTTAAGTGTAGATATTTGGAATAGGTGGTGAGGATACCTCTCCAAATATATGCAAACAAACGCAGTATTTTTTTTTTTTTTTTTTATGTCTGGCGGAATCAACAACTAGTTGGGCACGTGCTCGCGTTACACATGGCCATGTTATCCAACTGCTACCACTATAACCTCCAGGTGTGCCCACGATGCCCCTTACGTGGCACACATTGTAAGCCGGAGGGAAGTTGAACTCGAAACCTCATGGAACTTCATTTTCATGGCACTTGCCAATTGAGCTGCCTCCCCCGGGGGCAACAAACGTAGTATCTTGAGTTAGCGAGAGAAATACATTTTCCACATCATTGTCCTGGGAAGCCCTTCTCATAGAAGGGTAAATCACAAGGCCACATTAGGGATAACATAGTAACTAACCCTTCTTCGTTAGTCTTGGTGGAGTGCTCAACATGTATTATTGTTGGTTTCTATTCTACTTATTCAGTTATCCAGTCTGATATTACCTTACTATTATAAGTTGACCCAGGTTCATATTTAACAAACTTCCAAAAAAATCCCTCTAAAACTATCACTCCCCTGGTAAACCAGAAGGAAACGGAGTACACAGGGTGTACTGTGCAGTATTAATCTAGATAGCTCTATGGGTGGCTTCAATAATCAGATGCTTGTAGCCTGGGAATGAGTGGATATATCTAGTTGTACCTTGTGATATTTATTTATTTAGTCTAACCTCTTGATTAAAATAGTCATTCTTATTCATGCATGTGGAGTACCAGATCTAAATATTTCCTTCATTCATTCATCTAGAATTTAATCCTTAACAAAAATGGAGATGCATACATTTAGTCACATAAAGAAATATTTACCGTGGTTCACCCCCTTCTGGGATACGTCCACAAATATCTGGCTCTGAAGCTCTTTATTGTGTCTCATCAATATGTCACGTCATGCACGTTTATAGTCTTGGATCTTACAATATCAATAGGATTCCCAATCCCTGTGAGGTTGAATAGATTTCACCAGGCTCCTCAGCGTGCGATCTAACCCTCGAGATTAAGTTGCTCAATTCTTCTCTAGCTCACTAGCGTACAAAATGTTTGTTGGGTATGTGTTACATTCTTTGCATGTATGTGTGTGGGAACGTTATATATGAAAACTGTGTCTAGCGATCCCTCTAGTAGTGATTTGTGTGTCGTGTGCATTGGGCGCTTTCCTAGGGGGGCCCTAGGGGGGCAAGTATTCCCCCCCTAGTTACGCGCAGTGTTCAGGGAAACACCCCGAAATTTGTTTTGGGCGAGTTTTTCTATTTTTAGCGGATTTGTAAATTAATACCGGATTAAGGGATTAGGGTTTTGGTATCTACGGAATACCAAAAAACATTGTATATATATTGTATGGTAAATGGTGAAATTTGATATAATGAATATAAGAAAGGTTTTCTTGGTTGAGGGTTTCCGGTATAAATCTCTGTGTACTATGTGAATGATCCATTGATTAAATTTTTTTTTTCTTAAGAATCTATATGCATTGCTTTACTTCGTAGGTTTAAAACTTACATGTGGTATCAGAGCTCATTTTTGGCTTCAGAGCGACACCTTTGTTGTTGAGGGTTTGGATCGGTCTTGATAGATCAAATTTATCTTGGGTCTATGATAAACCTGGGTTTAGTGGGAGCTTTTGTAGTGGATATTAAAGTATAGAAAGAGGAATGGCGAGCTCATCTGGAATCGAGATAGAGAAGTTCAATGGTAAAAATTTTGAGCTATGGAATCTCAATATGGAGGACCTTCTTGTAGACAAAGAACAATGGATCATTGTGTATCCTGGTACACAGCCTACTAGTACACCATCTACTAGCACAGAAGCTACTGGTACACAACCTACTAGTACACAAACTACTAGTACACAAACTAATAGTACACCAGCTACTGGTATGTCAAAGGAAGACTGGGAGAAGTTGGACAGAAGAGCAAGGAGTACTATTCGACTCTTCCTGGTAGATTCAGTTTTGTTGAATGTCTCGGAAGAATCTACAGCCAAGGAACTATGGGATAAGTTGCGGAATTTGTATCAATCAAAGTCCCTGGTAAACAAGTTGTTTCTTTGAAAGAAGTTGTATCATCTTAGGATGGAATATGGAGATTTTGTGACAGAGCATCTAAATGCATTTAATACTTTGGTAAGTCAAATTGTCTCTGTTAATATTACAATTGCAGAAGAAGATAAGTGTATTACTTTGTTATGTTATTTTCCATACTCTTGGGATAATCTGGTTGTAGCAATTGGTAGTACCACTCAATCTACATTGAAGTATGAGGATGTAGCTTCATCTTTGTTATCTGAAGAGATGAGGTGGAA
>ML776656.1:1499803-1598099 GCA_009831015.1 Picea engelmannii | reverse complement strand
TAAGGCAATGATAGAAGTGTGCTAAATCAGGGCATTATAAGAAATATTGAAAGTATAAGAAGGTTGATAAACCAAAGGGATATGATAGTACCTCTTCCACAGAGGCAAAAACCTCCACTGAAGAAGGAGGTGATGTTTACCTGGAATCTGCAAGTACACATGTAGACCATGATGTATGGTTTATCGACTTAGGTGCATCATACCATATGAATCCTCATAGGGAGTGGTTCTCTAAATATTAAAAATATGATGGTGGTGATGTATTCCTAAGAGATGAATCGACAGAAAAAATCTTGGGACGTGGAAGGTGTTATCACTCCAAGAAACTCCTTAGGGTTATAAGCTAAGGATGCTTGGTAACTTAAGAAATCATGAATAATGAAAGTGTGGATCAATGGGATAACTGAGAATAGCTAATGGGAAGACAACTCACAATGCAATCGAATGAAACAATGTTTTTAGGAATCAATTACCAGACAGAGTAATATCAAAATGTATGGAGAAAACCGATCTAGATAATCAAGTACAACAGTGTGTAGGATTATACAAGCCAACAAGAATTCCTTTAGTTCAATTTTATGAGCTAAATAAGAAGATGACAGTTCTTAATAGCTGAACTAAACTGAAATAAAGTACAGAACATGGAATAGATGAAGAAATTTGTCATTAACAACAAAAGAAGACTGATTCTGTATTGAAAAATAAGTGTCTTAGTATAATAGCAAAAGAGTATTCAAAATTGAACTCCTGTCTCTTAGCAAAAGGAGGCATTTATAGCCTATTACAATCATTTTTCAGATCCTAAAACAATGGATCTGATATTCTAAAAATAGAAAGTCAAAACTAATTCACAAAAGATAAGGAGAGATCCTCAAGATGAGTCCAACCTCTATATTTTGGTCTTCAAACATTGGTTGAAAGTTGATGAAGTGTAGCCTAGTCTTCCAAGGCTCTTAGATCTGTTCCTTTGAAAGTGGAATTCGAATTTGATGATGTGTGCCAAAAATTCCTATAATTTTTCCCTTGAAAATCACCAAATCTAGTCAAACAATCCCCTTTTGACTTTCATCTCCAAGAATGGCCTTCAGATTTTGATTTGATAATTCATGACCAACTTATTGAAGAAGAATTTGAATCATTCAAACCCAAAAAATCTTGATCTAGGGGAAAATTTGGCTATTCTGGTCGTGCCAAGCTTTCAATAGCTAACTTACCTGAAAATCTGCTCCTTAGCTGTTGAAAGGTGGAGCTTTCAACAACTAACTAGTTATAATTATGCCTTTTGCACTGGTGAAAATGCAGAGTTTTTCAAAATCAAATTTCTCAGTCATGGAGAGCATGTTTTGCATGCTTAAATAGTCGATTGACATATACAAATCCTGAAATTTCCAATGGTGCTTTCAGATCTGTATTTGGATCTCGGGAAGCTATCAAAAATTTCCATCCAAGATTAGGCATCGTTCTTTCAAAAATGCCGGTGCATTTTTTATCGCTAACATCTGGCTCCAACTAGGATGGATACCTCCCTGCGAGGTCTCCAAGAACCTAGCATACCTTGTGCCTTTTAGTATTGGTCCATGGAGTCATTAAGCCTTTTCGGTGGTCAATGAGCACACACAGGCTCGCCTAAACCACCAAAAACATAAACTTACCCAAAAATCGAAACTGGGTGAATCTCGATTACCTGCAAGAGAACAAAGACCTCAGGGCTTTGCTAGACGAAGCTCCTCCCTCTGTTTACTGTGCTTCCAGTTCTTAGTATGAGGTCAAAAACACATCTACTATGACTATCTTCCATGATTAGGAGAGACATGAGGATTTCACCAATTGCATATGTTAGCCTTCCAAAAACACAATGAGGAAACCAAGCAACGAAGGGTGTTGTTGGTTGCAACTATGTCTCTGTAAACCTTTTCCGGACCGTGTATCAATACAAAAGCAACTTCAGATACAAATCATTTCTAGATCATTTGATATGTGCAGGTAGCCTTCCAAGTCTCATAGAGGTACTTTGATCATGATAGAATCAAATTTGTTGTTTTTTGGCAAAAACAACTGATTATGTGCCCCAAAAATAAGTGTCTAATCTGACTTTGACACCTCTTCAAACATATTTATTCTTGTCATTTTCTACCTCTGTTGATTCTTTTACAGATCACCAACCTATGCCAAAGTCATTTTCATTTGTCTGCAATTCCTTTATCTGGTTGACATCATTTTTGAGTTAATTTAGCATTCCTTCACGATGATGGCTACTTTTGCAAAAGCTTCTAGAATAAGTGCAGTTCTCTGTTGTTAAAGATATCTCAGGAGTCATGGGGAATAAATGGCCCTCTGTTCTAAATATGTATGGGTATAGTCCTTTCTTCACCATGCTTTTCCCACCCACAGCTAAATAAAAAAGAATCCAGAAGTATTTAACTGTTTCAGCAAGAAAAAAAAACTTTGCATGAGATCATTTTGTTGGTGGGATTCTACATCTACTATGTATGAATCGTATTTGCTGAAGACACAGTTCGAAAGGTGATATGAAACACAGAGGGTTTTCCAAATTTTGTAACCCTTTTACCGTGACTCGTATTCATGGTACAGATACGAGCCGAGGCCAAATCGAGCACATGCTCTTCAGAATGCCATTGCCTCTGCCACTTGCACAAGATCTTTAAATTGATTATCATCCAGGGATATAGTTCCTAATGACTCCCGATATGCCTCTTCATAAAATCCTGAATTACATTTTATAGTCTCTTGATCTAACACATAAACTAAAAAAGAATCAGAGGCAAGTGCTTCTAAGCAGCAAACTGCCCAACTTCTTCAGTAAACTTGCCACTATCATTATCGGTGGTGAGATCTTCAAAGTTCCCACATCTAGAACAATCTCGTCCTTGAACTGAGAAGGAAGAGTTGACACATCAGGCTCGTGAGTGCCTTGGGGATTGAACTGAGAGAAGTCTGCAATTGTAAAACAGATTGTAGCTCATGCTGCAATGCCGCTATCTTTTGTCTTAGTAACATCTGCTGAATATTCAATAGCCCAGACTGGCTATTCATCGTAGGATCAAGAGATTTTGAACTGGATGAAGGAACTTTCGAATCATTGTCCTAAACAACACTCATAGCTATAGGTTTCCCATTGTCTGGCTATTTTCATCCAAGACATCAGATGCATTTATGTCCATTGCAGAAAATACAGAAGGTATGAGCATCAACATAAAACGACACAATGCAATTGCGCTACCAATAACCAACACCGCCTACCACAACTCCATAATTAAACCTCGAGATTAGAAACCTTATGAAGATCTAATCATAAGCATAACGTTAGAAAAGAAAATATCCACCGCTCTGGGCCGAAACAACAACATTGTTTATTAAAAAGACGACCATTGTTATATGACTGATCCGGAAAAAGAATGTTATTTTCTGTTGAACCTGTTTATCTTACAGACCTCTCTTTGACTTGTTTGAATGCTTACACCAAATAGAACAAATTCAGTTTACACAGTGATTTCTGAGCTACCAAAAATGTTATTCTCAAGGAACCATGAACTGGAGACTCTCATGTGTCCCTCAAAATCAAGGATTATGTGTATGCAATAGACATAAAGACTTCCTTTTCCATGGATCACAGATTTTATATCAAGGTCAAGGGTATATCTTAATAACTGACTATGAGTCAACATACAGAAGCGGATATCTAGTCAAGTATGAAACAGGATTTTGACGAGATAAAAGATCTTCAAAGATTGACAAGTTTTGAACTGTGACTCAACAATAGTAGGAACATTTAAATAATAGTTATGAGTCAGAGTTATGCCTGTGTATTAATTTTGACAATCACGGAATGACTAATCAGTGTAATTGGAAACAAACTCAATAGTTATCAAGAGAGTGGAGTTCAATAATCAATGACATCTTAAACAAACCAAGAGTATAGGTGATATCCATTCAATTAAGGTGAAGGCTAGGCAAGAATAATGACTCAACTGACCTTTTAACATATTTTGAGGCAACAATTGCTTGATCTTTGATCATAGAAGCAGAATTTAAACCATTTAATAATTGAAACGCACACCTGTATGATGAGTTAGCTCTGTAAACTGGAGTTTCGAACATCTGTTTGGCACTACGAGTGAAGATGGAGCTGAGATTGTGTTCCTGGATGAGAGATTTATGGTTCCAGATATGGAAAATAACAAGATAAACAATATCTCTGTCGCTGCTTTCTGTTTCGTTTACCAAGGCTCATTCTTCCTCTTCCATGCTTGCTAAGAGTGGAACCTGTTCAGAAGAACGTGGTTCATATTCGAGAAGCATTGTAGCCAGTTTTCTCTGATCCTTCCTATCCACATGGGAAACAACGATAGCATAAGCAACTCCTTTACAGGCCTTTAGCTTCTCAAGAAACAACTCAAGGAGGGGCGTATCTTGAACAGTTGATGCAACATTGATTTTGGCACAAGCCCAGTGCATAACAACGATTTCCTGGCTCAGGCTGATGTACTTAGAGATTCTTATTGCTAGAAGGTGTTGAAATGCATTTATTAGGTCGAGAAATTAGTATTGGTGCCGTGAGCACCTTATACAGTTGAATGCTTAAAAAGTATACACAAAATTTCTTGATTTGCACCTTCTTAAATGGTAAACTATGTAGGTCTTCATCATCAGAACATAACGAGCTCTAAAAAGTTGTTGCAGAACATCATCACTCACAACCTTTCCTGCATATATGAAAGTAACTTCCCCATTTTCCGAAATAAAGACTCCAGTACTATCCAGTTGTCGACTAGAAAGTGGGAGTGATGATGGCAACACATTATTAACCATATCCTTCAATGTCAAGTTATGAATTAAAAACATTCGAGGATAAACTAATGGAACAGCCAAAGAGGCAGAAATAGATGCCACTCAAGTTATCCAATAGGATAAATCATTAATGTGCACATCAGGGCATAGCCCAAAACTTTATGCAGAAAACAGAATGTGATCAGAAGATGCCAGCTAGTCAATGTCGTGGAGAAGTGAAATCTGAAACTGGTGATGAGAAGCTTGTTGCATATGATCATTGAAACAAAGGAAACAACAGAGAGACTTAAAGCTCCAACCATTCTCAGCTGAAACCTCGTGCTCTCTATTTATTCAAGAATAACTGAAAGAAATCTACATGCTCTTAGGACGAGCTTATTTTTCTGTCTACTCCTACATCTAACTGTTGTAAATAAATGTTTCAGGTATATAAAAATTTCCAGAAAAATGATTCAAGCAACAAATTCCTTGACCCATCTTTATGTATATAACAAAGAACAGGGAAGGAGGACAAAAGATACCATAAGAAGACTGCAATCGGCTCACGTTCACTGCTGCAAACCATGATGCCAAACTCTGTAATCACTGAAAACCGTGAGTCCATCCACATAGCAATTGGATCATAAAATTTTTGTATGACAATACCTTGCTGTTTAAAGTGGAAAATATGTTTTCTTGTATTAATTCCATGATGTTCCCGATCTGATCTGGGACTATTTCCATATGCAATCTGTACATTATCATCTTGATGTTGTTCTTTGATAGGGAAAGAAAGAGATTCTTCAAGATCAGATCAATAGCTATCATATATAGGCTGATTGCTTCTCAAAACAATAGTATTTGATATAGAAATCTGATCTCCTTCATCTGCGTACTTATACAATACAGGTGAACAAAAAACCTCTTTATCTAGTAAAGAAAGACAAGAAATCTTCAAATCCTTCTCATCAATCGCAGGCGGAAAAATGTCATCAGGAACCTCTTCAAAAATTTGAGAACAATCCTTTTTTACAACTGATTCTTCATACAAATCGAAGACAGCATGTGCAACAGAGATAATATCTGATGCATCTACATATATATAATTCTCATTATAACCATTGGTATCATGAATATCTCCCTTAACAACATAACTTTCATCTCTGCAAACAGAAGAATCGACTGCTTCCTGCGGAACATGCTTTTCAAATTTTTCACAATGTTCTTTAAAGAGACTTTCAGCTGAAAATTCAACTTCTTCTTCCCCTACCCTATAATCCTTTTCATTTTTTTTTAAAGTAGTATGTACATAAGAAGAACAATCCAGAGAATCTTCATTCACACAATCATCAATATTCACATCAACTCTATCTTGAGGATCTTCCTCTTGAACAACAATAACAAAAATAATTTCATGTTCACAATTAGAAGAATAAACATTTTGAATATGTGCATGAAATTCTTTACAACAACCCTCAAGAAGAATTTCCCGAGAAAAAAACCTTTCACATCGATGATGGAATACTGTATGAAACTCTTTTAAAGAAAATATGCTAGAATGAGGTAAATATCGATACCATTCACGAGCATCTCCTTCTAATGAGAAGACAAACATCTTCATGAGAACATCCTCATGATATACATCCAGCTGAATCATGCATTGATTAAATCTGATGAGATGGTCTGAAGGATTATCTTCTTTCTTTTCTGCAAATCTTGGGAGGTGACCTCCCCAAATATCTATATAAGGAACTGGATGTGGGAAACCAAGAACTGTTGAGAAGTCAAGAGGTGCAAACCTCCGAGCCAAAAGAGCTGCAAATGCTTTTGACATTTGATTATTGTGGAGTCGCCACTGAATCTGTCCTTCATGGAGTTTCCAGATAGATAATTACAACCAAATGATGTCCAAGCTTTGTCTATCATCAAAGATCGATCTTGTCATCTCCCAAGGAAGCTGAGCTTCAATCTCCTCTCCACGACAACGATGCCATTTTGTTATCACTCCAAGAAACTCCTTAGGGTTGTAGGCTAAGGATGCTTGGTAACTTAAGAAATCATGAATAATGAAAGTGTGGATCAATGGGATATCTGAGAATAACTAATCGGAAGACAACTCACAATGCAATCGAATGAAACAGTGCTTTTAGGAATAATTGACCAGACAGAGTAATATCAAAAGGTATGGAGAAAATCGATCTAGATAATCAAGTACAACAGTGTGTAGGATTATACAAGCCATAAAGAATTCCTTTAGTTCAATTTTATGAGCTAAATAAGAAGATGACAATTCTTAACAGCTGAACTAAACTGAAATAAAGTACAAAACATGGAATAGATGAAGAAATCTGTCATTAACAACAAAAGAAGACTGATTCTGTATTGAAAAATAAGTGTCTTAGTACAATAGAAAAAGAGTATCCAAAATTGAACCCCTGTCTCTTAGCAAAAGGAGGCATTTATAGCCTATTACAATCAGTTTTCAGATCCTAAAACAATGGATCTGATATTCTAAAAATAGAAAGTCAAAACTAATTCACAAAAGATAAGGAGAGATCCTCAAGATGAGGTCAACCTCTATCTTTTGGTCTTCAAACATTGGTTGAAAGTTGATGAAGTGTAGCCTAGCCTTCCAAGGCTCTTTGATCTATTCCTTTGAATGTGGAATTCGAATTTGATGATGTGTGCCAAAAATTCCTATCATTTTGCCCTTGAAAATCACCAAATCTAGTCAAAAAATTCCCTTTTGAATTTCATCTCCAAGAATGGCTTTCAGATTTTGATTTGATACTTCATAACCAGCTTATTGAAGAAGAATTCAAATCATTCAAACCCAAAAAATCATGATCTGGGAAAAAATTTGGCTATCTTGGTCGTGACAGGCTTTCAACAGTTAACTTACCCGAAAATCTTCTCCTTCGCTGTTGAAAGGCGGATCTTTCAATAGCTAACTAGTTATAATTCTGCCTTCTGCGTTGGTGAAAGCACAGATTTTTTCAAAATCAAATTTCTCAGTCATGGAGAGTTCGTTTTGCATACTTAAATATTCGATCGACATCTACAAATCCTAAAATTTCCAATGGTGCTTTCATATATGCCTTTGTATCTCGAGAATCTATCAAAAATTTCCCTACAAGATTAGGCATCGTTCTTTCAAAAATGTCGGTGTGTTTTTTATCGCTAACAGAAGGGTTAAGTTGCTACTAAAATATGGAAACATTAGGACTCTCCCTAGGGTTCTTCACATTCCAAAACTATCCAGGAGCCTAATATTTGTAAGCAAGATGGATGATGCATGAGTGGATACTGTATGTGGAAAGAACACTTGCAAGATGGTATGAGGAGAAATGGTGTTGATGAGCGAAGTTTGGTGTGGAACTCTGTACAATTTGCTAGGAATCACTTATACTAATGGATGTAACAGTTATGTTGTCCCTCAGTAGAGAAATAAAGAAGACAAGACCAATATTGTCCCTAGAAAGAATACCATGCTGTGGCATCAAAGACTAGGACATATTGGAGAAAAGGGCCTTTGAACACTCCACGGTAAAGGTATGGTTGAAGGTATGTCTAATTGCACTCTGGATTTTGATTTATGTGACCATTGCATATATGGTAATGATAATTGAGTAAGATTCTCATCTAGTTCTACAAGAGCAAAGGGGATATTAGAGTTGATACACAGTGATGTGTTTGTACCTGTTCCTGTTCCATCTCTAGGTAAATCTATGTATTATGTTTCATTCATAGATGATTTTTCAAGGAACACATGGATTTATTTTCTTAGAAAGAAATTTGAGGTATTTGATAAATTTAAAGAGTTTAAGGCTCTAGTAGAAAATCAGATAGAGAAGAAAATAAAGGTATTGAGAAAAGATAATGGTGGAGAATTCCACAGAAATGAATTCAAAGAATTCTGTAAGAAGTGTGGTATAGCAAGGCAGAAGACTACTCCATACACTCCTCAGTAGAATGGAGTTTCTGAAAGGATGAACAAGACACTCATGGAAAAATCAAGGAGCATGCTCAGCGGTGTCGGGTTAGGACAAGAATTCCGGGCAGAGGTAGTGGGTACATCATGTTACCTGGTAAATTGATTGCCTTCATCAGCGTTGTATGATAAAACTCCACACGAGGTATGGTCTGGAAAGAAATCCTCTCTTCAACATCTTAGAGTGTTTGGTTGTGATTCTTATGTACATGTTCCAAAGGAAAATAATAGTAAGTTGGATAAAAAGGATGAAAAGTGTATCTTTATTGGTTATAAAGATGGTGTGAAAGGTTATAAACTCTGGAACCCAGAAACCTAGAAGACTGTTTATAGTCGAGATGTTGTTTTCAGAGAAGTAAAAGATGTGTCCAAACATGAATTTCTACCAACACAAGAAGAACCTGAGAAAATAGAGCTTGAGTTGGATAATGAAAAATATGAATCATCTGAAGAAGAGGATGCAGAAGAAGAAGAAGAAGAATAAGAACCTCATACCCCAGTATTGAGGAGATCAGTGAGAGATAAAAGGCAACGAGAAAGGTATACCCCACCTAATTTTTGTTCCAAATTTTCTTTATCTATTACTGATGATGATCCTAGAACTATCAGGGAAGCAATGAATTCAGAGGATAGTAAACTCTGGAAGAAGGACATGGTTGAAGAAATGGATGCCTTGGATAAGAATGAGGCATGGGATATAGTTGAGTTGCTAGATGGAATAAAATCTATTGGTAGAAAATGGTTGTTTAAGAAGAAGTTTAATGCACAAGGTAAAGTGGAGAAATACAAAGCTCAATTAGTAGAAAAAGGTTATTCCCAGGTAGAGGGAATTGACTTTGGTGAGATTTTTTCTCCTGTTGCTAAGTTAACTTCTACTAGATTTATTTTATCTATTGTTGTTTCTTTTGATCTTGAAGTAGACCAGATGGATGTGAAGACAACATTTCTACATGGGGATTTGGAAGAAGAAATCTACATGAAGCACCCAAAAGGCTTTGTAGTGAAGGGAAATAAAGAGTTCGTTTGTAATCTAAATAAATCACTATATGGTTTAAAGAAATCACATAGGATTGAGATTTGTAAGAAGTAGCGTTGATCACTGTGTCTATTCCAAGAAGGTTGGTAATCACTTCATTTATGTAGTGTTGTATGTTGATGACATGTTGCTGGTAGGAAATAACATGAATGTTATCAAGGAGGTGAAATCACATCTATCCTCCAAATTTGACATGAAGGATCTCGGTGCTGCTAACTTCATTCTAGGAATGGCGATTAAAAGAGATCGTGAAAACATGAAACTCTGGTTGAATCAGAGAAAATATTCTGAGATGATATTGCAGAGGTTTAATATGCATGGAAGTAAGCCGATCAAGGTTCCTATTCATATAAATGTAAAGTTATATGCAGATCAGTGTCCCAAGACACAGGAAGAGGAAGAGGACATGTCCCATGTTCTGTATGCCAGTGCAGTTGGCAATTTGATGTATGAAATGGTTTGTACTAGACCGAACATTGCACATGGAGTGGGAGGTTTGAGCAAGTATATGTCAAAACCAGGGAAGGAGAATTGGACAACATTGATGAGGGTCTTCAGGTATCTTCATGGCACTACTAGTTATGGATTGTGCTACCAAGGAAGACTAGGATTGGACAGACTATTGGACATACATGGATTTGTTTATGCATACTGGGCTGGAGATATGGATCACAAAAGATCTACAAGTGGGTACGTGTTTAAACTATTTGGAGGAGCAATTAGTTGGATGAGAAAAATACAAGTTGTAGTGGCACGCTCAACTACAGAAGTTGAATACATGGAAGCCACTCATGCAAGCAAGGAAGCAATATGGTTACAAAGATTGTGTTTAGGTATTGGGTTAGTACAACAAGCAGTGAGATTAGATTGTGATAGTCAGAGTGCAATCTTCCTGGAAAAGAACCCATCTTATCATTCAAAGACAAAGCATATTGATGTTCAGTATCGCTTTGTGAGAGATATGCTTGAGTAAAATAAGGTGTTGTTGGAAAAGGTTGACACTTTGAATAATGTTGTAGATTCATTGACAAAGTCTGTGAGCACAGAAAAGTTCTCCTGGTGTAGAGTAACAATGGGGATTACTGCCCTGGACTGTTGACTATATAGTCCCCTGGACCCTTGGATTCAAAGAAAACAACAAGTGGGAGAATGTTGGGTATGTGTTATATTTTTGCATGTCAGTGTGTGGGCATGTCAGATACGAAAACTGTGTATGACGATCCCTCTAGTGGTTTTTGGTGGTTTTTTCTATTTTTAGTGGATTTTGCTATTTTTAGCGGTTTTGTAAATTACTCCTGGATTAAGGGATTAGGGTTTTTGTATCTATGAAATCCCTAAAAACATTGTATATATATTGTATGATGAATGGTGAAATTTGATATAATGAATATAAGAAAGGTTTTCCTAGTTGAGGGTTTCCGTTATAAATATTTGTATACTATGTGAATGAGCCATTGATTAATTTATGTTTTTCTTAAGAATATATATGCATTGCATTACTTCGCAGATTGATTAATTTATGTTTTTCTTAAGAATCTATATGCATTTCATTACTTCGCAGGTTTAAAACTTACAATGTTTTCGTTCTTACAAACCTCACAACTTTTAGACTCTCTCTACCTCCTAGGTAGTATTGATATATTTTTGTATCTATCCAACTCGGGTCCTTTTTTTCTTATACTTCCAAAGTACTACTTATATCCCTTCTTGGCTCATTATCCATTACAATACATTGCAAAAACCCTAACCCTAACACAATTAGGTCTCCCTTTCATGCGCGCCTTGCATCCTTCCCTCACCTGTGTTTCCTTTCCTTCTAGTTGTCCTTTCTTCCCTTCGTTCTTCTCTCCCGAAAAATAGCCTTTTCCCCAAAATGGTTCTGCGTCTAAGAGGACCCCAACACTAACATATGGACCGTCCCAAGCCACCTATTATTTGCATGCTTCTTCAACAACTCATGCTAGAGTGTGGAATTTGTCTACGAGTTCCCTTCCTTGTGTTTGAGCCTACACAATCTTTTCTTTGAGCCCATCTAACACCTGTGATGAGATCTCATCCCTGATCCTTTATGCACACTATGCCTATGTTTGTGCCATGTTTTTATTTTACTCTTCCTGTGAAATAATCTATGTTTCTATCTCTTGGAGAGGTTCCATTTGAGCTTGTTGATCCTTCTTCTACGTCTACACAACTACTAGCTCTGCTTGCAACTTCTTCATGTATTACATTCCTTTGAGGAGTTCAATGATCTTCATCATTTTCTTCCTCTTCTTGAGGTCTTGGATGGCTCCGCTTATATTTTCCTCTTCCTGTTCCCAATGTTGGATCTATTTATCTTCTTCTAGCATTTTCCATAGTTGTGCTTCCCTATCCAAAAATTTGGAAGGTGCGTTGACTTGTCATTCCATTTCATCCATCTGTCCAACTTCTTATTTCCTTCTTTGTTCCTTCACCTGTGAGGAGTGGTAGGAATGATTTGTTCCCAAGGGTTCTCTATCTGCTACCTATATTGATCAATTGTTTGGATAATCTGATCAATTTTTTGCGTTGTCATGGGCTCTGTTATTTGTGTTCATTTTGCATTTTTTCATAGGTTGCAACCACTCCTTGCTTGATCCTATCCATCTCATGTTTCTCATCTTTGGTCTCAATCTTGTCTTACTCGAGCACCAACACCAGCTCCTCTTTTTTTTCCTTTGTCTGTTGCAACTCTGATTCATTTGTTTGTGCACATGACTACACCTCCTACGCGACACTGACTTGTAGTTTGTATAGCTCCTTGGATAGTATCAGCTCCATTACCAACTGTATTTGTGCTAGATATTTCACGGGTGTCTGGAATAAAATATCATCAATGTGCAACATGCTGGGTGTAATGTGGAAGGTTTCCCTCATTTTTTCTATCATCTGGATCATCTCATGTTCGCTCGATGCAACCTTGGATCCTACTTCGGATGCTGAAGGGAATGAATTTTTTCCTTTGTCTTCCCTCTACGCTTCTCTAATTTTCTCTAGGACCTACCTTATGTCGGCCAAATCCTCCTGAATTTATTCCCTTTGGTGTTGGGAATCTTCAAACTACTCTGCTTCCCCGTCATGTTCTCTTTCAGCTATGAGGTCTCCATTGTCCTTAGTGATTACATATTCTGTTGGATTCTTGTGCACCTTGGCCTTTTTGTGCACACCCCTAGTGTGTATGATCGACCTCTTGGACTAGCCTTGTTCCTATGGGGTAGTAATCGATTTGGTTCCTTGTGCTATCACATCCCCCTTTTTTGGTTCTTTCGGTGCTTGGTTGGTGTCATTTTTCCCAGCCTGGGTACCTTTCTTTGGCACACCCCCCTTCTTTTTTTGTCCCAACTTTTGACTTGGATTTGACTGTTTAGGCATAGATTTACGCCCAACAGGTCTCCGAAATTTCCCTGCATCAATCTCCTTACCTAGGGGCATCTATGGAGTGAGAAATTGAACTTTCCACTCATCTTGTCAATACATGATTTCCATATCTATGTATTTTTCCTTGATTAAGTATTGAAATTGTAGTCATTCCTTCTCGAGATCCCTTTGTGCTTGGATCCATATAGTGTGCCTAGTCGCTTTGAAGGTGGCGATGTCCTGGTATTGCACGACCACTTCTAGAGTAATTCGCCAATTCTTGGCAATGATTTCTTGGAGGTCATTCTAATTCCCCGTGAACATGTTCTCATTTGTACTTTTGAATTTGGGATCCAAAGTTCTCCCCAATGATGTGTACCACGTTTCGCGACAATGACTAGTCTTCTCCAAAAAGTATGTGTACTAGGGCTCCCTCCATCCGATCAAGGTGATCAAGATGAGTAGCCAAGAGTAATGAAACTTTGTCCCCAAGTCCTTAGTGTATTTGAAGTTCTAAAGGAACAAGTTTAGTAAGTACAGGGCCTAGCTAAGCATAGTTCCCTCTGTGCACTGTGCTACATCTATGACGACCCCGACAGGGACTTCCTCCTTATGAAAATTCTTGAACAACTTGCAAGCCATGATTTTGGTGGCCAACCTTGTTATTGTGTCATTGATGCCCTTGATGATGATTCCACGTGACCCTCTCTCTATGCCATATGTATTTTTCATTTCCTCTGCCAGCTCCTTCTCCTTTGTCTTGTCGTTAGGGTAATGCACATGATTTTCCACCTGAGATGGCAGACCTGTAATATAAGAAATGAGCTCCACATCTATAGACAAAGGATATTCCACCCATCGATACCCTCCATGGATGATGACCATAAATTTATTAACACATTTTTTTACATCACGAGTGATTCATGACCCCTTAAAAAATGTGGGATATCCAACATGTTGGGGTGTTGGCCAATCCAGATGCACATTGTTTTGGTTATAAAATTGGATCACCGAAGAGTCTTGTACCCACGTTATCATGGTAGACCTTCTTTGAAAATTCTAGGAACTTGTCCATCTTTGCCACATCGTGGTCCGAGTAGCGTAGTCTTTCCATGCATCCCAAAAGGTTAGATGTGGCCTGCAACCCTTCTTAAATGCGTGGCATGACTATGGTTTTTGCAGTCTGTCTGCATGGTGATATTTTTATGGGTTGTTTTCCCTTTCACTTTGGTGTATGGATTGAGGTTTTAGCCTCCATTTTTCTGTCATCAACATATGCTTTTGGCCGGCTGGTAACATATTTTACCAGCCCCTCCTACTGCTTCTATGACTTTTCTCTGTGTGACCATCTTGGAGTGACCGATTCTGTATGGTTTTTTGTTGTCCCATCTACCCTCTAGGCCTCTTCAATGTGTTCATGGTGCGACGGATTTCCTATGTCCTTGGCTTTCTGGACCTGTCCCATTTTTGGCATATCAATGTCCATGCCAACTCTTATTTGTTGGGTTTCCTCCACCATGGGTGTGGGGCTCACTACTTCAACATTACGTGAGGGAATTTCTTGCAAGTTGACAAATTTTGTAGTCTTTGTGGGTTTCTGTTCCATTCCCTATGGCTGTTGTGGTTCTCTATGATGGCTTTGAGGTTTTCTACAGGCCTAGATTGTTGTCCCTTGACCAAGTTTTGGGAGATCCTTGGTCAAGTTGACCTATTTTGGGACTTCAAGAGCCTGTCGAAGGTGGAGCGCAAGACAAAGCAGAGATCGCAAGATCTCGTCCCCTTTTTGGGTCCTTTTTAGAATTTGGGATTATGTAATGGGTATGGGATGTCGGCCATGGGTTTACCCATGTTTAGGCCTATTTTGTAAAGTATAAATAAGTATCTAGGTGACATAAGTAATGAGGACACCAAGATAAGTGCTAAGTGCAAGTATGGTTTGTAGATGCTCTGTGCACATTGTGAGAAACTTGTAGAGATAAGTGCAAGTGGTTGTAACAGACTGTGAAAGGCTTTGTGCTAGACCTATCTCAGGGAAGGAGGATATGGCGAGGTGCACACAGATCTCCTGTCCTATGCGGAGTAGGGTTTTTGTGGCTCTGTGCATATAGATGACTGATTGAAGATAATAAAGAAGAAGAGTTGGTGGACTTAGCCCCAGGGTGGGGTTGAACCACATAAATACTATGTTATTCTTCTCTGTGCGATGTTCTGATGTATTTATGTGTTATTTGCTAAGTGCTTTATATAGATAGATAGATAAATTTGTTTATTATTTGTGGTTATGATGAATCTAGATGCTAGATATGACATAGGTGAATGTGTTTAGTGATTGAATCTATTAGATTTGATCCATTTATTTATGCTAAGTTATTAAATACATTAGATTAGGGTGAACACAACGATGTTATGTTTTCTCTGCGGAGTAGATATTGGTTAAATAATGATGAACTAATAGTGCTAAGTGCTCTATCAAGTACTATAATAAAAAATTGATGTCGGTTGCAGATACCTCAGTCCTGCAACCAAGCATATATGGATGTTGCACCATTATAGCCCGCATACATCAAGTTTTGTGCCCAAAATAAAAAAAATGTTGTCAGGTTTCCATGTAATGTCATGATATCCATGATCCTCGATCTTCCATATACTGGAAACATTCTGACTCAGCCCTTCAGTTCCATTTGAAGGCTATCAATGGGCCATATCAAAGCTATGAAAAGGAGGGGAATAATTAAACTTTGAGAGAAAAGTTACTCTGGAGAAATTATTCACTTCATATTGAGTCAACATCCCTTTGTCCTTTTAAGACTGAACACATTGTTCAAACCCCAAGCTCTTCCCTATTTGATGGAGAACTTCATTGTCTCTATTATATGAGCTTTCCATTGGGGGTGGATTGAAGTGGTGAAGGCTCAGCTGGAAGGGAATTAGTTTCTCGATTCTAAATGTGTTGACAAAGAAGTTTGCCATTCATACACTTCTATTGATTACATTTTAATAGCAATATTGTTTTCTCCTTTAATTAATGTCTTGCAAATATTTGAATTCTTATTCCATGCGCGTATTTGTTATGAATATTGATGGATTATGTTTTCATATGTGCTAATTTTATATATTATCCCCATATTCTTGTGTATATTGGTTGTTGAGGACAAGTTGCATGTATATAGATTTGTGTCAAGTGCTCAACAATGGAGTTCATCAAACGTCCAGACGAGGTAGGATATTTATCTTATATTGTTAGCATGTTTGTTTATATATCATATTTGAGATTAGAGTTGATTTCTGCAGTCATTTCTATATGTTGTGGTTTACCGTATGCCATAGAGTGATTTTCCTCATAACAAAATTGGCAACCATACTGGGGAATGAATCTTTTTTTCGAGGTTTGGAGTGTTTTTTTTTCTGTGATTTCTCTCAGTTATCCTAACTTTCTTGTCGTCTAATTTCTTGACAACCTATTTTCATTATGAGTTCAAGTTTCTTGGCCTTATCCTTAACCTAATAGTATTTCAATACATATACACAGTTTTTTCCTTGACAGACATGTACATACGTGAGTTGCCATTATGTAGGGACTGTATATACACGGTTTTCTCCTGAATAGTCACGTTCATCATCCGTGTTTTCTTGATTGCTAAGTTTGGTGTTTTTTGGGTAACTTTTTATGGTTGTCGAGTCTTCTTGGGAATCTGTCATGATTGTTAAGTGCCTGCAAAGTGATAGGAAACCTTTCTTTGGTTGAATGTTTTGGACATTTTTACTTTCTCATCATTTATGTTTCATTGGTTGTCCTTCCATCTTGGGTTGGGTGTTTTATTATTGATATCCTACTTGGTTTAACTCTTTTTTCTTATACTAGTATTTATATATCAAGTTATTGTTCAGTCCTTGCATTTTCATTCCTTATATTGAAAATAGAAAAAATATACATTTTTCATCATGGCTATTTGATATTTTGGGTTCTTATAATTGATCTTGATATATGTATGGAGAGATTGCATTTTATTTGAAATCATAGAGTTGAATTGAAAATTGCATTTTGAAAAAGCTTATCATTTGTTGAGAATTGAAGTGAGGACTTTGCATTATATTCATATTCATTTATTTTAATTGTTGAGTCATAACATCATCAATTTCACAACCACATATTTTGAGTAAACAAAGCCACTAAAAGTAACCCTGATAAATTTAAAATTGATTAGAAACGTGATGCAGGAGCATCGCTCACTCATCAAGCGAGCCAACACATTGAGAGGAAAAAACTGGATAGCACCAGCATGGATTTTGAAATAATTTGGAAGTATTGTGTCATTCTTTAATGAAGTCATTTATAAAGAAGCGCACTTGTATTGTAAAGTGGACCTTGAGACTTTAAGCTCTCATCCCTAGTAGATAGGAAGGCATTTATTAGATTTAATGCAGGTAGATAGATGTTTAAGTCTAGATTAGATAGTTTTAGAGTCTGAGAGGAAAAAACGGATATAGACACCCTCACTTGTACATTGTATGAGGATTTAGGATTCATTCATTCATGAGCAAGAGGAGAGAGAAAGCAGAGAATTTGTGAAGAACACCAATGTACATATGTTTTTGAATTAACAGAAGAGAGTCTTTGATTCAATTTCATGGCTGGTGTTGTTTTTCTATGTATGATGCTCATGTGTTCATGAATGTTTCCTTTCTAGTCATGAAAGTTATTTGAACATGTTGTGCATGTCATTTCAGAGGTTTTAACTTAAGTCTGAGAGAGAGAGAAGAGAATAAGTTTCAATTGTTTCTCTATCTGAGCCAGGAGATTCCTGCATAGAGTGCAGTTGAATTCATCTGCATAGAGTGCGTTGATGAGGCTCGATGGTTAAACCCTTATTCTCATTCACCCAGTAGTTGAGGCGGTTGGTAGAGTCGTGCAGGAGGAGTGCAGATTAAACTTGAAGTCTCAGTGGATAATTTGAGCCAAAGGAGGTAGAGACTGTTGTTGTCGGAAGTGCCCAGAGTCTGAAGAATCAACAATGGGGAAGTTATTGAAGGTCGAGCACGGGAAGTGAGTGAAAAGTCTCTGAAGGAGTCAGAGTTGAAAAGATCAGGAGGGATAGTCCCTTAGTGATACTACAGAGACGGACCCAGGAGAAGGTTCGAACAAGAAGGATCTTTAGAGCGGAAGAATTCCTCAAGGAGGAGGAATCGACGGCCAGGCCTCGCAGGGGAGATTCGTGAAGTCATGCCTATCGTCAGATCTTGGAAAGTTGCGCGGGATTTATCCCTTAGGCGCAGGAGGAGTCCAAGAGCCATAGGAACTTCAGCTTGTCGAGATATTGGAGGTTCCGTGGTCATGGGACTTTGAAAACCGAAATCACGATTTGCAATTTCCCGAAGAGATTTGGACGTGGATCCCGAGCTGGACACGCGTCTGCAATCCAGAGAAATTAGGGTTTGGCATTCGATGTTTTCCAGTGCAGGATATTGCGACCTTTGAAATTGCAATCACGCGATTCCCGATAGAACGGAGAGAGAAGGTGACGTGGCAAGGAGAGAGAACACGTGCGTATCGGAGATTGGGGTTCAGAGATTTATAGTGCAATTGAATCGCGACATCGCGTGTGATGATTTCGTGATAGGGAAATCCCCGACAGGAATGAAAATTAATTGTATTGAGACCCATCGAGGTTCAGGGTTTTGGTTAAAATGAGAACTGTGCACTCAGGTTTCGCGATAACGCGAAACCTGATTTCCCGACAAGACAAAGGGGAGATCGTCGAAAGGAGATTTCGGTGGGTATTGAGAACTCCCGACAGGGGGTTGAAGAGTATTTGACTCTTTGGGCCCGAGAAGTAGAAGGTCCTGGTGGAAGTGGTTTGCCTGCAAGGGGAAGAGCTGCACCAAGTGGTATCAGAGCTAGAACATCTTTTCTTCCTGAAGCAGAGAAGAGGAATTCACCATGCCGCCAAGAAGAGAAAGACCGTCACCAGATCCCGAACACAGGGAGGTGAGAAGAAGAGGCAGACCGGCAGGGAATCCAAAGATGGAAAGACAAATTCGAGATCTTCGAGCAAGACTCGAGGAGATGGAGAAAACACAGAGATGCGGAGTTGGTGCAGGGGATCTTAGTGATTCTGAAGTAGAAGAGGAAGTTGGACATGCAGAAGAAGTCGTGGCAGAGGATGCATCAACTGAGCGGTTGATCAAAGCCATTTCCACAATGAGTTCTAAGACCAAAATGGACATTCCAGTCTATGAAGGGAGTCTGGATGCAGAAGAGTTGTTGGATTGGATCCGAGCTCTTGGCACCTACTTCGATTATGAGGATCTCGAAGAGGACAAAAAGGTCAGACATGCTGTCACAATGTTGAAAGGACATGCAGCATTGTAGTGGGACGAGCTTCAGGCAGACATACGTTCCAAGGGAAAACAAAAGATCAAAAGTTGGGATCGAATGATTGCTAAGATGAAAACGAAGTTCATCCCCAGAGATTACCAGATCACTCTGTTCATATGAATGCAGAACCTGAGGCAGAAGTTGATGATGGTGAAGGAGTACACCGAGGAGTTTTACAAGCTCAATATCAGAGCAGGTCATCGAGAGAGCGATGATGAGAAGGTGGCTAGATACCTGAATGGGTTGAGATACGACATTTATGATGAATTAAGCCTGAAAACCATCAGAATGGTTGAAGATGCTTATCAGATGGCTCTGAAATCCGAGGAGAAGCTGAGCCGTAAGAAAGTTCAGCGAGGGTGAGGCAGAAGTCAGCCCAGAGACAAGACAGTTTTCCAGGAGAAATATCAGAAGCCCAAGGAGGAATGGAAGAAACCTCAGGGTAAGAATGAGAGAGGTGGAACCTCACAGCAAAGACAACAATATGCTGAGCCGAGGAGACAACATACAGAGCAGGGTGGCGGATATGCTGACGCCAACACTTTTCCTCGTACCAGAGGAAGAGTAAGAGGTTGAGGAGGTATCATCACATGTTTCACATGTGGAAAGGATGGACACAAAGCCGTTGATTGTCCAGATAGGAAAACAGGCAGAGGAGAATCTCACATCGCTGAGGCGCAAAGGCGTGATGTTGAGAATGAAGACACCGGAAGTGGGAGGTCACTGACGGTTCATAAATTTCTTTTGACACCTAAGAAAGAGGTGGAGGACACAACTTAGAGGGCCAGACTGTTCAGGACCACATGCAAGACCAAGGGCTCGAAATTCAAGGTCATTGTGGACAGCGGAAACACTGACAATCTCGTTTCAACCGAGATGGTGGAGAAATTAGAGTTGTAGACGACTGATCACCCGAGTCCATACAAAGTATCATGGCTGCAGAAGGGACATCAGGTGAGTGTCACTAAACAATGTTTAGTTGATTTCAAAATGGGTGAATATAGGGATAAGGTCCTATGTGATGTCATTTCCATGGATGTCTGTCATGTATTGCTGGGGAGACCATGGCAATATGACCTAAATGTGGTTCATGACGAGAGAATGAACACATATACTTTAGAGAAGGATGGGAGGACACACAGATTGCTTCCGAAAAGGGATGAGGAGGTGAAGCCCGAAGTAAGAAGTACCATACTTCTCATGAGTGGGAAGGAGCTTCTCACAGAGATGGAGAAGAAAGAAGATCCACAATTCTTTGTGGTCAGGAAACCGAGAATTGTCCTGACTAGCACAAGAGTGGACGACTTGCCAGAAGAGATTTAGGAACTGTTGGGAGAGTTCACTGATATCGTCATGGACGAATTACCTCATTCATTGCCACCGATGAGGAGTGTGAGTCACCACATAGACCTCATACCAGGAGCCAGTTTGTTGAATAAAGCTGCATACAGATTGACGCCACAGGAAAATGAGGAAGTCAAAAGACAGGTATAGGAGCTGCTAGATAAAGGACTGGTCAGGGAAAGCCTGAGTCCGTGTGTTGTTCCAACAGTGCTTAGTCCGAAGAAGGATGGAGGCTGGAGAATTTGTACAGACTCCAGAGCGATCAATAAAATTACCATCAAGTACAGATTTCCACTACCGAGAATGGATGATCTGATGGATTGCCTGAGTTGGGCAAATTATTTTTCGAAGATTGATCTGAAGAGTGGATATCACCAAATTTTCATGAGAGAAGGTGATGAATGGAAGACAACATTCAAGACAAACGAAGGTTTGTACGAATGGTTGGTCATGTCGTTTGGCTTGACAAATGCACCGAGCACATTCATGAGACTGATGAATGAAGTCCTGAGGGAATTCATCGGGAAGTTTGTAGTCGTGTATCTCGATGATATATTGATCTACAATAAGACGAAGGCTTAACATTTGAAGCATTTGGCCATTGTGATGAGGAAGCTATAGCATGAGAAGTTATTGATAAACATGAAGAAATATTCATTTATGCAGACAAAGATCATTTATTTGGGCTTTGTTATTTCAACAAATGAATTGAAAATGGATCCAAGTAAGGTGGAAGTGATTAAGAATTGGCCATCACTGAGGAATGTTTTCGAGGTGAGAAGTTTCCACGGATTGGCAATTTTCTATAGGAAATTCATTAGGAACTTCAGTGGAATTAGCACAACAATGATGGACACAGTTAAGAAAAGACATAAATCTTTTCATTGGACTGAAGAGGCAGAGAAAATATTCAATCTGTTGAAGTGGAAGATCACAGAGAAACCAGTGTTAGTGTTGCCAGACTTTTAGAAGACATTTCAGGTGAAATGTGATGCAAGCGGATATGCCATAGGAGCGGTCTTGAGTCAAGAGGACAGGCTAGTTTCATACTTCAGCGAGAAGCTGGATGAAGCAAAACTAAAATACTCCACGTATGATAAAGAGTTTTATGCCATCATACATGCATTGAAGAAGTGGAGGCATTACTTGATCCCAAAAGAATTTGTATTGTACAACGATAATCATGCATTGCAGTTTGTGAGTCAACAAGAGAAGTTGAACCAGAAACATGAAAAATGGGTAGAATATATGCAGAATTTCACGTTTGTGATTAAACACATTTCAGGGACTGCTAACAAAGTGGCTGATGCTTTGAGAAGGAAGTGTTTGTTGCTGCAGGAATTCCGAGTCAAGACATTGGGTTTTGAAAACCCGAGGGATATGTACACAGGAGATGAAAACTTCAGAGAAGCATATGAAGCAGCTGAGAATCTCGTTCTCAGGGATCAGAGTCCATGGATAGATTACATGATCCAGGAGGGATTTCTATTCAGAGGCAATCAACTGTGTATTCCGAATTGCTCCATGAGGGAGAATTTCCTAAAAGAAAAACATAGCGGAGGCTTAGCAGGTCACTTTGGTCACGACAAAACATTCGCCAAGCTGAGCGAATCATATTTTTAGCCAAGCATGTGAGCAGATGTCAAGAGGTTTGTTGACAGGTGTCGAATTTGTCAACATTCAAAAGGGAGAAAGGAGAACATTGTTTTTTATCAGCCATTTCCCATACCCGAGAGGCCATGGGAGGCAATTAGCATGGACTTTGTATTGGGATTGCCGAGGACACATAGAGGGGTTGATTCCATCTTTGTGGTGGTGGACAGGTTTTCTAAGATGGCACATTTTATTCCGTGTCAATAGACCAACTATGTGACACACATCGCAAACTTGTTTTTCAAAGAAATTGTTAGACTTCATGGATTGCCGAGAAGCATAGTCTCGGACAGGGATACCAAGTTCATAGGTCACTTTTGGAGGACGCTATGGAAGAAGTTAGGAACTAACTTGATGTTTAGTTCAGCATATCATCCGCAGACAGATGGGCAGATGAATGTGGTCAACAGGAGTCTGGGGGACTTGTTGAGAAGCCTGGTGACAGAGCACCATAGCAGCTGGGATAACATATTGCCACAGGCAGAGTTTGCGTACAACGATTCTGTGAATCGGAGTACAGGTAGGAGTCATTTCAGATTGTGTATGGGACACAATTGAGGGGAGTTCATGAACTCAGTGAGACAAAACAGACTGCGACTAGCAGTGAAAGCGCAGAGGAATTCGCTGAAGCGATGAACGAACTTCACAGCAAGGTGAAGCAGTGACTGCAAGATTCAAATCGGGAGTATAAGCGCAGAGCAGATCAGCATCAGAGAAAACTTCAGTTTGAAGTTGGGGATCTTTTTCTAGCACATCTGAGATAGGAAAGGTTTCCAAGGGGAACATATAACAAGATGAAGATGAAAAAGATTGGACCTTGTAGAGTCCTAAAGAAATTTGGAGAGAATGCATACGAGATTGAGTTGCCAGATGGCATCGGGATATCTCCGATTTTTAATGTTTTGGATCTATACCCATATAGGGCTGGAGAAGAAGAGGCTGGAACTGAGGAACCAGTGATCCAGTGGTAGAAGAAATTACCAGTTGCAGAGAAACCGCAGATGGAGTGCATACTGGACAAGCGAGTGGGAAAGAAGACCAGGCAAAAGAAGTATTTTAAATATCTGATCAAGTGGAAGAATCACCCAGTGGAGGATTCCAGCTGGGAGACAGAAGTAGTTATCCAAAAGCATGGACGGACCATGTAGGAGCTCATAGACAGGAGCCCATGAAAGTTTTCAAGACGAGGAGTATGATGCAGGAGCATCGCTCACTCATCAAGTGAGCCAACACATTGAGAGGAAACAACTGGATAGCGCCATCATGCATTTTGAAATACTTTGGAAGTATTGCATCGTTCTTTAATGAAGTCATTTATAAATAAGCACAATTGTATTGTAAAGGGGACCTTGAGCCTTTAAGATCTCGTCCTTAGTAGATAGGAAGGCATTTATTAGATTTAATGCAGGTAGATAGATGTTTAAGTCTAGATTAGACAGTTTTAGAGTCTGAGAGGGAAAAACAGATATAGACACCCTCACTTGTACATTGTATGAGGATTCAGGATTCATTCATTCAGGAGCAAGAGGAGAGAGCAAGCAGAGAATTTGTGAAGAACACCCATGTAAAAATGTTTTTGAATTAATAGAAGAGAGTCTTTGATTCAATTTCATGGTTGATGTTGTTTTTCTGTGTATGATGCTCATGTGTTCATGAATGTTTGCTTCCTAGTCATGCAAGTTCTTTGAACATGCCGTGCATGTGATTTCAGAGGTTTTAACTGAAGTCTAAGAGACAGAAGAGAATAAGTTTCAATTGTTTCTCTGTCTGAGCCAGGAGATTCCTGCATAGAGTGCAGTTGAATTCATCTGCATAGAGTGCGTTGATGAGGATTGATGATTAAACCCTTATTCTCATTCACCCAATAGCTGAGGCGGTTGGTAGAGTCGTGTAGGAGGAGTGCAGATTGAACTTGAAGTCTCAGTGGCTAATATGAGCCGAAGGAGGCAGAGACTATTGTTGACGGAAGTGCATAGAGTCTAAAGACTCAACAATGGGGAAGTTGTTGAAGGTCGAGCATGAGAAGTGTGTGAAGAGTCTCTAAAGGAGTCAGAGTTGACAAGCTCAGGAGGGATAGTCCCTTCATGATACTGCGGACATGGACCCAGGAGAAGGTTCGAACAGGAAGGAGCTTTAGAGTGGAAGAATTCCTCAAGGAGGAGGAATCGACGGCCAGGCCTCGCAGGGGAGATTTGCGAAGTCCTGCCTATCGTCAGATCTTGGAAATTTGCGCAGGATTTAGCCCTTAGGTGCAGGAGGAGTCCAAGAGCCATAAAAAATTCAACTCATTGGGATATCGGAGGTTCCATGGTCATGGGACTTTGAAAACCGAAATCACAATTTGCAATTTCCCGAAGAGATTTGGACGTGGATCCCGAGCTGGACACGCGTTTGCAATCCGGAGAAATCGGGGTTTGGCATTCGAGGTTTTCCAATGCAGGGGATTGCGACCTTTGAAATCACGATCACACGATTCTCGATAGAATGGAGAGAGAAGGTGGCGTGGCAAGGAGAGAGAGAACGTGCGTATCGAAGTTCGGGGTTCGAAGATTTGTAGTGCAATTGAACCGCGACATCGCGTGTGCCGATTTTCCGATAGGGAAATGCCCGACAGGAACGGAGAGTAATTGTATTGAGACCCATCGGGGTTCGGGGTTTTGGTTAACACGAGAACTGTGCACTCAGGCTTTGCGATAACGCGAAACTCAATTTCCCGACAAGACAAAGGGGAGATCGTCGGAATGAGATTTCGGTGGGTATTGAGAACTCCCGACAGGGGGTTGAAGAGTATTTGACTCTTCAGGCCTAAGAAGTGGATGGTCCTAGTGGAAGCGGTTTTCCTACGAGGGGTAGAGCTACACCAAAATGATTTTATTTTCCCGGGTGCACAAACTAGCTTAAGATTTAGAGCATTGGAATAGGATTTTGTGAGTAAACTTATCCAAGGCTATTAAACTAAACATATGTGTCTGACTAAGGGAGTGGTGAAATCCATTGTATAATTGGTGATGTTGGAAGGCTCTACTCACACTTGAGTTAAGCATGAGGTCGCATAAAGTTGGTTGAGGAGATATCCCTCCAATACCTTATTAGCATCAGAGATATCTTTGGGATCTATTCATATATGGGGGTATTTATATTACCTTTACCTCTGTGAGAGGTGGTGCTTTCGAGATTTCAGGCTTTGTTTCCCTTCCCATACGGTGGACCTGACTTACGAATGTTCTCCTATGCATTGGTTATATCGTGATGGCTTATTTGCTTGACATAAGTAGCCACATATATTACTTGTAGAGGTTATTTCGTATTTACCTTGAGTCAAATAAGGGTCGGACAACACACAAACTTTATGGAGGATTACCTCTATGGGGGGATCTGACTGAATGGTTGTTAAACCCACGAGGTCCCTTATAATTGATTATGATACCTCCAATATTTTTAAAGGAGTCTCATGAACCTCTTGGGTGAGGCATACCTACTGTAGGAAGCGATGCCTCATTCAACTACTTTATCTTGTTTGTCTGCATATTGGTGTTTTTTCTTATTTTGGTGTGGTCTTTGATTGCTAGTTGGCCTTAGGATTTGTTTTTTATATCTCAATTATTGAGTCATCGTGGAGCTAGACCTTTTTACTCGAAGGTATCATCATTTTTTCAAGTTACCACCGCATCTTGAGTCTTTTCCTTCTAAAAAGCACAAAGTTATCAAATGTGTTACACACACCTCCACCTACCATACTTGTGGCAATACAAGTATGAGTACTAAGTCAAGTCAGAAATATACAAGGAGTCCTTCAAATCCCATACCTACCATAGTTAATGGAACTCCTTCTACTCCTTTGACCACTATGGTTGTAGTGTTGAACGTTCCAGTAATAACTCCTATCCAACCTATGGTTGTTACTCAATGTATAGTGACAAACCATTTTGGGTCTTTTTTTGGTACACCTAGGTACAATACTTGGTCCATCCCTATGGCCTCTAGCCATTTCTCTTATGGTATGTTGAATCTCACATCGTAATTTTCTTCATTTATTCCAGTGATGAATACAAATCCTAGTATTGGACTTGGGGGCATGGTTCGTCTGCATATTCAATTCTCATTTGATGGTGCTTATATTCCCCAAACAATGCCTACGGTTAGAAGCCAAACTACTTTTGACCCTTGGTGTAATCCTAGTCTAAATGATCCTAGATGGAGTTGTCAACTGGAAGGACAAGCTCAAGCTTTTGTTCAATCCTTCACACCTACCCCCTCCATACAGATTTCGACCAACATGTTTGGCATGATGAATCGACCTCTATCCTTCAGATTTCCACCCAGGGGAGGTCAGTTTCATACTTTTGGAAACCCCCAACATAGAGCTACTCTGGCTTGGGGAAATATTTACATCCCTCATCATAAAATTCCTACTATAATGGTGCCCAACCAACCCCTTATGAATTAGTTTGGTGGGGGGGCTTTCAATCCCGGGCAGGGCCATGGTGCATATCAAAACCATGGATGGGATGTGATTCCCCAATGCCAATCTTTCCTGGGAGCTTGGTTCCATATGCTGCAACTTTGTCTCCTTTTTTTGGCCGTGCTCAACTTTTCATACTTGTCAGGATTAATGAATGACCCGGTGCATCATGACCCAACATGGTTCCTCATCCCCACCAAGCTTCCTTCAGATATTCTAAAATTTGAGGGTAAGAATACTAAGGATCCTAGTGATCACATCACTACTTTTAGTCTTTGGTGATCTTCCAATTCCCTTAGCAACAATTCTATTTGTTTAATATTTTTTCAAAGCACCGTCATGCGGGTCACAGTGAAATCTCATGGGGGTCACGATGAAATGGTACATAAAGCTAATTGGGGGGACATATGGTAACTTTAACTATATGGTTTTTAGTCTTTCTCAACCAATTCCATTTTTCATTATATTATGATGTTGGTATAGAAGTTCTCTTAGCCCTCCACCGTGACAAAGCCACTCATATCCCATATCACATCCAAGAGTGGCGTAGACAAAAGAGGTTGATCAAAGCCTACATTTATCCAGAGTTCTTATTGGAATGGTTTATTAAGTATTTACTGCCTTATATTTCAAAGGATGTCTCTACACCCAGGGTAACATCTGAAGAGGAAGAAATTTTCAAATCCCAGTAGTTAGATCTCATATATGCTCAGTCTGGGATGTTATACAAAATTATTCCTCACGCACTGAGGTCAAATTACAACCCTAGACAAAAGCTTGAGCCTCATGCTAATGGAATTATAGGCTCCGCAAATGTTAAATCTACAGACTTGGTGATCATCTAATTGAAATATTTATCTCTAAGATAGTCTGTAGGAGGAAAATCTTTATTTGTGTCATCCACTCCCACTCAGTCGTTGGATGTACATTATGTGCAATTGTCGACTAACCCAAATGGTAACCAACAATGAGGAGGGAATAAAATAAAAGGATGTAGTAACAATCATAAGGGTGGGAGGAATGATAATAAACCCAAGGAAAACACTAATAATGATAGATTGAAGGTTAATGCTAGTGAGGGAATGAAAAAAAATTTTAAAGGTGAAATTAACTTGTAAGATTTATGTTGATAATCACCTTACCCAATTATGCCCAAAAAATGGAGGAAACTATGAGGATTTATCTCTACCACCTTTTATGTTGACTAATCATTTTCCGCATAATCAACACATTCCCTCGAGCTCCTCTAATGCCATAAATGTGGTGAGTGGGAGTAAAAAACCATTGACGCAAGAATATGATCATCTATGCATAAATATGGTCAAGTCTCAGGTTAATGTAGCCACTTTGTCTTGTGATTACAGTTATTCATAGGCTGTTCCAAGTCTAGAGTATCCCCCTCCTCTGGAGATGCCTTTACAGATATAAAATCTAGATACACTACCTCATATTCCGAAAGGAGTACTCAAACTCTCTACCCACAACGCTAATGCTAGATCTACCCAAAATTACACTATTGTTGAGGATCTAGGTCAAACCCCTTGTGTGATGTCATCTTTGGAGGTACTCCAAACATGTCCTTCATAGAGGAATTCATTTTTATCTGCGTTAGGTTCTCTATACCACTATGACTCTAAGGTTATCAAGTTTAACATGATGGATGTCAAGCCTAGCTTGACTTACCATGTGGCCTTCCAAATCCAAGTGGATTACTCAAAGGATACCATCAAATGTACTTTTATTGATGAAAGTGTTGCAACGTGTGTGATGTACCTAATCTATTGGAAATCCATTGGCTCTCCAACCCTCTCTCAGTTGGACCTTGGATCCCCATGATTGGCAATTCTTAGCCAAAAACGGAGGATATTGGTGTCAAAATGCATTCATCCCTTATGGGTACCCTTGATTATGTGGCACCGATTCATCATATCTATGCCATGTCCAGTAGGTATGATTATTGAATGAGGTCTGTTCCTTTCTACACTTCATATTTTAATGATCCTTTGACCCTAAATTCCTCGACATCATTTTCTGAAGGTCAGTCACATATTGGAATGGAAATTTCACTGTCAATGACAAAGATAGAATATCAGGTTGTTCTTGACTCTTCTGTCGAACCAGATCCTGTCTTCTCATAGAAGAACGAGGATGATCCTTTTCATAAGCTTGTATGGGCCACTTCATCATATTTCTCACATGATTTAATTGATGATACTTTACTTTCATATGAAGCAATCATAGAGTCCAGGAATGGTTTTGATGGGCCATGGGATGATATGCATCATCGCTCTTATTTCCTCCGAGATATTTCTAGAATCAAGCATGACGATTTTAGATCTACCTTGAGTGAGATAATCGGTCATGTTGTAGTACCACTTGATATGCATGGAATTTATGCCGAAGGAAACATGGTGAGTATTTATTCTACCCTCACGATTGATATCTCTCGTATTCCTAGTAAAGTTGAAAATGTATATATCGGTGCAGATTGTTTGCCTGAAGAAATTTTGATCTACACTGATCTCTTCAAATAATTATGTGACATATTCACTTGTTCATATGAATAGTTTTTGGGAATTGACCCTCGTATTCTCAAACTTGAGATTAAAAACTATTTAGATGCTAAACTTGTTTGACAATGACTTAGAGCTGTCAATCCTAGGAAGGCCCCTGCTATTAAGGCAGAGGTGGAGAAACAACTTAATGTAGGATTTATCTACCCACTTCCCTTGACTCAATGGGTATCCAACCATGTTCCCATGAATAAGAAGCAGGAAACCATCCATGTATGCATGGATTTTAGAGAATTGAATAAAGCTTGTCCTAAAGATAACTTCCCGACACCATTCATTGATCAAATTCTTGATGAGTGTGCGGGAAGCAAGGTTTTTTCTTTTATGGATGAATTTTCAGGATACAACTAGATTTAGATTAAACTCGAGGATCAACATAAGAAAAAAATTATTTTTCCTTGGGGTGCTTTTGCATACCGGAAAATTACTTTCGTCCTTAAAAACGCCGAAGCAACCTTCCAACTATCCATGACCTTCAATTTTTAGGATCTCAAGCATGTAGTGGAATCTTATCTCGATGATATCACTACTCACTTTGGAAAGACAATGGATCACTCTTCCCACCTTCGGATAGTTTTTGAAAGATGTCTCTATTATCACATCTATTTAAACCCCCATAAGTGCATATTTTGCATTAGGTCAGTTGGTCTTTTAGGATTCTTAGTCTCTGAGACTAGGATCATGATGGATCATTTAAAGGTTAAGGAAATACTTATATTGCCTCCCCTGCACAATATTCGTTGGCTTCAAGGTTTACATGGGAAATATAACTTCTTATGTCGGTTTATAGTTAACTATGCCAATATTACTAAGGGTTTCATGCATCTCTTGAAGAGGGACACTCTGTCTATATGGAATGAGAAAGCCTAGGAATCATTCGATGCTCTTAAGAAACCCTTGTTATCAATGCCTCTACTGAAGCCTCCAAACTATAGTAGAGATTATTTTCTTTATGTCGCCACATTCAAAGGGATGATTGGTATGGTTTTAGTTCATTATGATGATGATCTACATGATCACGTCGTCTACTACCTTAGTCAAACATTAGTAGATCCTGAACTCAACTACTCTCATTTTGAGAAGCTATCTTTGGATGTCATACACGCGGTTCAAATATTACGAAACTATATATTGCTTTGAAAAAATATCGTAGTTTCTAATGTCAATCCATTTCAATACGTCCTTACTAGGCATGTCATAGGGAGGAAATATAATAAATGGATTGTCCTATTACAAGAGTTTGATATCGATTTTGCTTCGACAAAATCCAAGGAATAACTAGTTTTTGTCGAGTTAATATCAAACTTCCCTCAGTTAGATGAGGATGTTATTTATGTCGATCCATTTGCAGATGAAAACATTTTCCTTGTCTCGTCTTCAAACCCTTTTTATGGAGACATTTTTATCTATCTTCAAACCTTGAAGTCCCGTCACCATATTTTGGGAGAAGATTGATGACACATACGATATCAATATAAGAACTAACTTATCATCAGTGACACTTTGTATCATTGAGGCATAGACAATATCTTGCATCTTTTCTTGACTCATGAGGAGGATGAGTTAGTTCTTAATGAATGTGAAAGTGGGGATTGTGGTCGTCATGTATCCAGGATTGTGACAACCCAGAGGATTTTGAGAGTCAGTTATTTTTAGCTGTCTATTTTTAAATATTGCGTAGAAGTGTTTAAGAAGTGTCACCCTTTCTGGGTGTTCACTTGGAATATGCGGTCACATCCAACCACTATTCACCCGGTCATTACAATCAGTCGCTTCACCAAGTGGGTGGTAGATTTTGTGGATTGCAACCCAACTTCAGCTAGGGGGAATCAACATATTATCATGGACGTAGACTACTTTAATAAGTGGTTCGAGGCCATGTCTACAATTAAATACAATGGTAAGACTATTGCATTTTTTTTGTTCAATCAAATTATATCATGGTTCGTAATCTCAAGTGATATTGTCACTGATCATGGAAGTTACTTTAAGAACAAAATGATTAGAATTAGTATCAAAATTGGGGTTTAAACATGGTTATTCTCCCCCTTACTACCCCTAGGAAAATGGACAAGTAGAGGCCATGAACAAGTCTCTCAAAACCATTTTTCATAAAAATGTCAACCAGATCAAATCTTATTGGCATCTCATGCTTTACCTAGCGCTTTGGGAATACCAAACCTCAGTTAATACCTCCAGTGGTTTTTCTCCTTTTTAGTTAGTACATAGTGTGGATTCAATCCTACCCATTGAATGTGAAATCCATTCTGTTAGATTGGAAATTAAGCTCCTACCTAACACTTCAAATCTCGAACAACGTCTCGTACACCTAGAGAGTGTACATGAGCAACGTTGAGATGCCTCTATGACTATCGAAGTGAATAGATGACATGTCAAGGTCCAGTACCATAATTTTGTTTGTCCACAATATTACACTGAAGGTGACTTGGTCCTCTTGTATGACCAAGAAAATGAACTGTTGGGGACAGGAAAGTTCAACCCCATGTGACATGGTCCTTATATCGTGCGATGTGTCTTAGAAAAAAGAGCCTACGAATTAGAATATTATGAAGGGAATATGATGACTGGGCCCAGGAATGGGCTCTACTTGAAAATATATTACAAATAAGCCCCACACTTAGGTGTAATGATTTGTATACTAGTGTATCTTAGTCTATATATCATTTTCCCTTTTTTCATCGGCTTGTTTATCAGGTTATTTCTTGGTTGGGAGATGTCAACAGAGTCTTCAATTTACTTAGGATTCACAAATGATGTCAGTCTTCATACAAGGAACTTAGCATCCATCGCTTGGGTTGTTTACTCACCTGAGGGTCATCTGGTGTCTTCAGGTGGCATTTTTCTAGGGCCATCAACAAATAATGTGGATAAATATAGAATCGTTATAGATATTTTACAAAATCCCATTTCACATGGTATTCGTTCTTTAAAAGTTCACCTGGACTCCCAATTAGTAGTATGTTAGTTGAACAACAATTACTGTGTGAGAGAACCTACTCTACTCTGACGATTCCTACGGGTATGAATTTTGGAATGACATTTGATTTTATTACTTATAATCACATACCTCAAATTCTAATTATGTATGTGATCCATATGCTAATTATGTTTTAGATTGGCATTTGTCACATAAAAAATGTAAATAAAACACATTCACCAATGTACACATTGTAATATAAATAAAGCCTAAGACCAATGTCATATTTTTTTATATTTTATTTCTCCAAAAATATGGTGTTATAGTACAAAATTGGGGCTCACACCCTCAAACTACATATACAGATGAACAGTACAATAACCATGACATATACCCATGTGGCATTGTATATGTTTCATGGTAACATAGTACAGACTTTGTGATATGTTGGAAGAGTCACGCCTAAGCATGGGGCACACCTACCACCTGTCACTGCATCGCCTCCGGCTGATACTCTACATTGACCATGGGAACTCTTTACGTCAAACAAGATAGGTTTCCTTACATGTTTTGAAGCACACTCTCAATGCCTCCTCTTGTTGGCTCATCCCCTCGGTGCCTCCACCAATGTCATGGGAGAACATATGACCATCGCAGACCGACATCTGTGTAACAATACATGTTTTAATTAATAATTAACATCATCCAAAAAAAAATGTTTTCTCTTTTACAAAAATACAAAAAAAATGAAATATTTAAAAAACAATTCATACCTATATCTCCGTAGGTGGAACCTGGTGGTAATGGCATGTCTGGATCCCCTCTGAAGTCAATCCCTACATATGGGTACTCGTCTAGAGATATCACCTTCTGACATGACCAGAAGAAAATATTTTCGTTGTAGGGTGTTGGTACCCTACCACCCCCCAACCACGTCATCACCGCGATCCATCATGCCATGACTAGATTGTGAGGTCCATGTAGAACAATCTCAAATCTAAGGCCAAAGCTTGGAACCCATTAGAATAAAAAACTACATAAAATAGACACGAACCCGAATTTCTTCTTTCTACTTTGTTTATAGTCTATCAATTGGCTCTTCATGTTGACAAACAATGAGGTGCACCAGTCATAAACCATGGGTTGCAAGCACTCCGCCGAGTAGAACACAAGTGGCCTTGATTCCTAATGCAACAAGGTCGACCCTGTGATCTGTACAAACACTAGGACAATGATCTTGAGACTCAAGTTGTTGATCGCTCCGATTGGAAGTTGGATCCCTACCTTCTTGATCCTTGCAAGGAAGCAAGTGGATATGTGTTCCTCTATATTCATGCCACTTGCAGCTCCTCGAGATTTGAGGTTCACCACCTCACCCTGATGTGATAATCCTGTTAGAAAGTATATGTCCTCGACTTTATTCCTCAATGGTTTCCCATTGATATTGAAGGCCTTTGTATCTTCTATAACCTCTTATTCGATGCCCATGCATATATTTTTTGTAGGACCGAGAGTCCCTTATAGCTAATATGATTTTGTGTTCGAACCCCATTTCGTACTTATAATCATGTTGAAATATACATATGGGACTCCCATGAGTAAGGTTTAAGCTCTTTTTTGACTCTCTCAAAAAGAAAAAATATTTTCGAGTGAACTTGTCTCTTTCACACTTATAAAATGGATTTGAAACGAATTCTATTTGGTATAAGTTTAACCCTTTTTCAAACCATGTAGACTCAATTTATGAAAATGTATATTCTTTGGAATTAATTTGTAATTGCATCTCATCCTCTCGCTTTCATTATACTGCCTATTTTTAGTTCCCTTTTTTTCATTATAAGCATATTATCTCAACCAATTTTCATCATTAGCCAAGCAAAGCCTTGCTTATATTCTTTGCATCTTGACACTCTGTACACTACGAGGAAACATTCCCATGAGTGTCCATATCCTACATGCACCTCCTTGCATTGAGAATAATCATGTTCCATTGTTGGAACCAGTTTCTTACTCATGACACTTGTTTCCTCCTATGTATCATAACATTAATTTTCCTATGAAGAAACAAAAAAATAAGGGTGGGAAAAAAATATTATCTCATGATGGTGGCAGTCATGTCGCCTTTGGAAAAATCACAAACTTTTGAGTCCACTTTCCATCCAAAGTTAGGGATTAGCATGAACTTAGGAAGATGAGCTCATTACTTAGAGTTTAATCCTCCAAGTGGTTAATCTTCCAGTCCCTATGAAGAGTTTGGTTGGTGCCTCTTGCATCACAAAGTTTCATCATTGAGTCTATGTTGCCAGAGTCTTCCATATGTCTCATGATATTTTTCAAAGAATGTCTATAAGCCTTTGTCGACCATTTCTAAAAAATATTGAATTTTCATGTTGGCAATACCCTCAGTGTGTCTCATAGTTACATGAAGTTGTATTCCTATCGTGCACCTAGAACCCCCTCGAAGAAAAAACTACATAATATAGACGTGAACCTAAATTTACCCTTCCTACCTCATTTGAATTCTATTAGTTGGATCTTCATGTTGGCCAACAATGAATTGCACCAGTCATAAACCATGGGTTGCAATCAATCCACTGAGTAGAACTTAATTTTCCTTGATTCCTGATGTAATGAGGCCGACCGTGTGATCCATGCCAACACTAAGAAAATAAACTTGAGGCTCAGGTTGTTGATTGCTCTGAGCGATAGTAGGATCCCTACCTTCTCAATTCCTAGTAGATATGTATTCCTCTATATTCATGCGACTCCTAGCTCCTCGGGCTTTTAGGTTCACCACCTCACTCTAATGTGATAATCCTGTCAGAAACTATATTTCCTCGACCTTAATCCTCAATACTTTCCCATTGATATTGAAGGACTTTGTATCTGGATCCCATTAGTTCACCAACATATGGAGAAGTCTCACTTGATCCCTAATTCATTTTGAGATCTTAAACTATTGATTAATTGGGTTGGTTTTCATTGATGTCATCCCTTGAAGAAAGTCTGGTAGTGAATTTTGGTAGCACAAAGGTTTGGGTAATGGACCCAAGTTTGTTTGATAAATACTGGTATGAGTTGTCACATATTTTTGGGTAATACTATTCCATTTAGATAGTACATGTCATTCCATTTCCGGTGGTATATGGAAGGACACATAACTCTTCACGCTTAGAGAGCTATGGCCATGTGAAGTTGGAGAACCCTCATCGGTCATCTAGAAGCCCCAAAAGGTCAAAGTAGTCAAAGTGGTTGCAATGAAGAAATTATTTAAATAATAAAGTGAAGTGATGAGTGTACTTTAAGTCAAAGTGGATACAAAAGAAAGTATTTAAGTAATAAAGTTAATGGAGAAATTACTAACTGGACAAGTGTTTAGAAGTGGGTTAGCCCTAAAATAAGGAAAGTGGGTTAAGATGGTTAGAAGGCAATTTAAATAATAAAGTGAACTGATGATTGTACTATAAGTCAAAGTGGATACAAAATAAATTATTTAAATAATAAATTAAATGGATAAATTACTAGGTGGACAAGTGGTTAGAAGTGGGTTAGCACCAAAATAAGCAAAGTGGGTTAAGATGGTTAGAAGGTAACCCCTTGATGAAGCTACATGAAAGTATTAATAAGAGGCAAGGGTCTCTCATTTTTAATCACACTTGAACATATTGAATATCTACAAGTGATTGAGGTAACCAAAGGATATCTAAGTTGAATTTCCAAGGTAATATGAAGTAAAGAAGGTTGAATTTTCAAGGGAGGATAAATTCTTTTGATGATGCTTTCAAAGGTATGTTATTTAGAACTCATCTCACCATTTTCACAATAAATTATTTTCTAGAATTATTCACACCATGAAATTGGGAGGCCATTGAGGAAAAATATACAAGTAGTTGTGATAAAAATTCAATCTTGTGGGTCATTGTATTTTAGGATTTACACTATGTGGAAAATAAGGTTTGTGTCTAGTCCTAAAATTAGTCTAAAACAGGTGTTCCAGGTAAAAATGCCATAACTTATTCATAAGAGATCCAAATTTAGTAAAACAAAATTTATTGGTTAAAGTACAGTCTTTAGTATTTTGTGTACCATTTTCAAATCCATACAACAAATATTTTGTGTGGGGAACATTCTATAAGTTCTCTCTCTAGAATAATCCAAAATTCAACAAGGTATGCCATTTTTGCTATAACTCCTTTTCTGAGAGGTTCCAAGTAGTGAAACCTGGAGGAATTGCATAAAATACATTGAAGAACATTGTGTACTTTCATATGTTTATTCATTATAGGTACATAGTTATGATTATTTCAAGTTAGGGTTGTTGAGTAATCCAAAATTAGTTATGTGAGACTAAAGTAAAGTTTGATGAAAATGCTAGTCTCTTGTTGTTAAAGTTAAGGAAGGTTTGAAGGTATGTGATCATATACACCAAGTATATTACAGAGTTAAAAAATAGATTTGGATTATGAAATTGATGAGGGCTTTTGGTTGAGGTACATGTTGGGTACATGGTTGAGACAAGTACTTGATGAGTTGGCACATAGATGAGGTGTATAGTTGATGATGTTGGAACATCTTGATGAGTCATAGTTTATGTTCATTCGATGTATTATTGTACATATTTGGTGCATGGTTGATGCACTCATTGATGGTGCAGGTTGAGGTACAATTTGGCGCATCGTTGATGTACTTTTTTATGGTACATGTTGATTACAGGTTGTTTCAACAGGTTATTGTGATAGGTTATTTGTGCAGGTTTGGTGCATGGTTGATGCATTATTTTATGGTATAGGCTAAGGTATAGGCCGATGTATGGTACATGTTGGCATAGGTTATTGTATAGATTATTACATTTTGATTATAGGTTGATTGGTACAGGTTTACATTAGTATATCTCATAGTGATAGTTTGACAATCTTTCCATCATTCTACTTATATATCATGGAGGCTTGATGGGGCAAGGACATGAGGTTGTAGTTAAATAACATAGGGGGTTGTAGCATCCTCCTAGTTGTATCCAGAGAATTGGGGAGTTGGATGTTCCCTCGGGTTGTATCCTGACAAACTAGGGGGTTGTAGCCTCCTTCTGTTTGTATCTAGCCAATTGGGGCATTGGAACTTCCTTCATATTGTAGCCTCAGAAACTAGGGGGTTGGAGCCTCCTTCTAGTTGCAGCTGGAAAAAAAGGAAGTTAGTGCTTCCAATGAATGTAATTATTGAAGACATATAATAAAAATAATTCTATGGTTTTCCCCCTCTTTGGGTTTCCACGTAAAAACAATGTTGTACTGGGTATGTGTATGATTTCTCATTTTTTCATCTTTTATTTACTTTGCAACTATTGGATGATAATTCTACATTGATATAACAATTGAATGCTATGGTTAAAAAGAATTGAATTTCTCTCTTACTAATTTACCCCCACTTATCAGTAATCCAACGTAAAATGTATATAGATCACATCTTCTTAATGTCATTTGGTCCCCTAGATATCTTTCTACTACAACATCATCCTATTCATGCTCTCTTTCTGTCCACTAGAGCACCATCCTACAAATTTAAAATTAAATTTTGAGTCAATATCATTTAAAAAATTCAACTTATAGACTTGTACGCGAGATGCATTTTACACAGTCACGTATAGGGATTTATATATGTGGTATGTTTTGATAATAGTGACGTATAGTGTTTCCTACATGTGACCCAATGAATTACAACTCGCCTACACCCTAGTTTATAATTTACGCCTTAGAATATAATAAAAAATTGAATCCTAAAGTAAAATTTTAAACCAATATAAATGAAGAGAAGGGAAATAAGACTTACTTGGCCCATACGGTTGTCAATTTTTCCACTCATAGCTACCACAATCATTAGTTGAAGACCAGGGGAAATTTGATCCAAAATGCATTATTTGGGTAAAAAATACTAATGGTATAGTAAATTGTTTATTGTCACTATTTATAGAAAACATTTACCCACTTTACATAGTTTTTGATAATATTTTTCCCTAGTTCACTAATAGTGCAGTTGATGGAGTTGGTTTTGGTGGTTTTATCTAGGGATTATTGTGGTTTTCTAGCATCATGTCTCTCATTCATGAATTTGGAAGGTATTTTCATTGACCAACATATAGGTTAGGTCATGACTCCATTTTGTACACTTGCATTACCCTATAACTGCAATTCATATGACTTCGGTATGAACCCATTTGTTGGGGACATGAAAAATTCTTCCTGCTACTAGAAGTGTCGTTATTGAATGGTAGAGACTTAACAAACATGGGTGCCTTAGTTAGAACCTCTATGCCATTCAATTCCCATGCATGTATTTTTCCATAGGATCGGGAGTCCCTTATAGCTAATACAAATTTTCATTTAAACCTCATTTCTTACTTATAATCATGTTGAACTATACCTATGGCACTCCCATGAGTATGGTTTAATCTCTTTACCAACTATCTCAAAAAGATAAAATATTGTCGAGTAAACTTGTCTCTTTGACACTCGTAAAATGGATTTTAAAAGACATTTATTTGGTATAAGTTTAACCCTTTTTGAAACCAAGTAGACACAATTTATGAAAAAGGACATTCTTTGGAATTAAGTTGTCATTGCATCTCATCCTCTCACTTGCATTATACTGCCTATTTTTAGTTCCCTTTTTTTCATTATAATCCTATTATCTCAACCAAATTGCATCATTAGCCAAGCAAGCCTTTTTATATCCTTTGCATCTTGACACTTTGTACACTACGAGGAAACATTCCCATGAGTGTCCATATCCTGAATGAACCTCCTTGCATTGAGAATAGGCATGTTCCATTGTTGGAACTGGTTTCTTACTCATGACACTCATTTCCTCCTATGTATCATAAAATTCATTTTCCTATGAAAAAACAAAAAAAGAGGGGTGGGAAAACAATATTATCTCATGGTGGTAGCAGTCATGTCGACTTTGGAAAAAGCACAAAATTTTGAGCCCACTTTCCATCCAAATTTAGGGCTTAGCATGAACTTAGGAAGTTGAGATCGTTACTTAGAGTTTAATCCTCCAATTGATTAATATTCCAGTCCCTATGAAGAGTTTGATTGGTGCCTCCTGCATCACAAAGTTTGATCATTGAGTCGATGTTTCCAGAGTCTTCCATATGTCTCATGCTCTTGTTCAAAGGATGTCTATAAGCCTCTGTTGGCCATTTCTAAGAACTCTTGAATTTGCATGTCAGCCATCCCCTCAGTGTGTGTCTGAGTTACATGAAGTTGTATTCCTATCATGCACCTGGAACCTGCTTGAAGAAAAAAATACATAATATAGATGTGAAGCCAAATTTCCTCTTTCTACCTTGTTTGCAATATATCAACTAGCTCTTCATGTTGGCCAACAATGTGGTGCACCGGTCATAAACTATGGGTTGCGAGAAATCCACCAAGTAGAACATAAGTGGTCTTGATGCCTGATGTAGCGAGGTTTAACCTGTGATCCATGGAAACACTAGGAAAATGATCTTCAGACTCAAGTTGTTGATCGCTCTGATCGGGAGTTGGCTCCCTACCTTCTCGGTCCCTGGAACATAGTGAGTGGATATGTATTCCTCTATATTCATGCCACTCTCAGCTCCCTAGGATTTGAGATTCACCACCTGACCTTGGCATGATAATCTTGTCAGAAATTATATTTCCTCGACTTTAATCCTCAATGGTTTCCCTTCGATATTGAAGGCCTCTGTATCTGGATATAGTAGTTCACCAGCATATGGAGCAGTCTCACTTGAGCCTTCATTCCTTTGAGAGAACAAAATGTATATATCTTGCATATTCTTAATGCCATTTGGGCCCCTATATCTCTTTCTACTGTAGCATCAAACTATTCATGCTCTCTTTCTTTCCACTATAGCACCATCCTACAAGTTTAAAATCAAATTTTGAGTCAATATAATTTAAACAATTCAACTCATGGAATTCTATGTGAGTTGTAGTTTACACAATCATGTATAGGGATTCATATACATGGTCTATTTTGATAACAGTCACATATAGGGTTGTGTATACACGACACGATGAATTACAACTCATGTACACCCTAGTTTCTAATTTACGCCTTAGAATACTAAAAAGTTGAAGCATGAATTAAAATTTTAAACCAATAGAACTAAAGAGAAGGGAAATAAGACTTACTTGGCCCAAACGGTTGTCAATTCCATCACTCGTAGCTCTCGCAATCGGTAGTTGAATATCGGGGGCAAATTGATCCAAAATCCACTATTTGGGTAAAAAATACTAATGGTATTGTAAAATTGGTTATTGTCACTATTTATAAAAAAAATTTACCCACTTTACATAGTTTCTGATAATATTTTGTCCTAGTGGACTAATGGTTCAGTTGATGGAGTTGGTTATGGTGGTTTTATTTAGGTATTCTTGTGGTTTTCTAGCATCATTTCCCCCATTCATGACTTTGGAAGGTATTTTCGTTGACCAACATATAGGATAGGTCATCACTCCATTTTGCACACTTGCATTATCTTATAATTGCAATTTGTATGCCTTAGGTATGAACCCATTTGGTAGTGACATAAAACCTTCTTTCTACTACTAGAAGTGTCATTATTGAATGGTTTTCCTATGAAAAAAAAATATGGGTGGGAAAATAATATTATCTCATCTTCGTAGTAGTTGTGTCTCCTTTGAACAAAGAAAAAACTTTTGATTCCACTTTTCATCCAAAGTTTGGGTTTAACATGACCTTAGGAAACTGATCTCATTACTTAGAGTTTAATCCTCCAACTGGTTAATCTGACACACCCTATGGAGAATTTGATTGGTGTCTCCTACATCACAAAGTTTCATCATTGAGTCTATGCTGCTAGATTCTTCCATATTTCTCATGCTCTTACTCAAAGTATGTCTATAATCATGTTCAACCATTTGTTAGAACTCTTGACTTTGCATGTCGACCATACCCTCAATGTGTCTAAGAGTTAGATTAAGTTGTATTCTTATGATGCACCCTGGTCCTACGTTCATTATCGGTAGGTAACCTTAAACCCAACAGTAGACATCTCCTCGTTGGTCCCTAATTGGGGGTGTAACGTTCCCATCGTTAGGACTACAAGGGAAGCAAAAGTTCATTTTTTTTTTGTTTTTAGGCGAGAAGATTAAGACGACAATAGTTGAACCACACGATTGACGATGAACACAAACACGCAGTCTAGGGAACATACAACTATGACTCCATGCACTGGCACAAGAGAAACTAGGTGAAACGTGTGTAGAACAACAAGGAGAAACAACTACCCATCCGACATGACAGGACCACACCTACAAGCTGAGGGACAACATCCCCCTCCCAACACAATGACCTTGATGACTAAAGACTAGAACCTTAAGGCACATGAACCAGATGCATGACTACATTCAACCCATGCACCAAAATAAAACTTACAATGCTTAACAACACTCACACAGAAGACACCGACTCCAACCAAGTTATCGTTCACCGCTACCCAATAGGGCATGCCATGATCTTCCCATTGAGAATCATGCCATCCCTAGGTGATAGATGCGTCAATACCCTTGGCACAAAAAATTCTATCTTGACCATAGAATCAATACCAACCCACACACTAGGAGACCAAAATAGATGACACAAAGACTACACCCAACCCCCCAAGCAACGGGTTGGAAAGACGCAATATGACATCAACAAGAGAGTTCATACCATTACACAGCTTCTCCAACAACCCCACTAATCATCAAGTCTAAACTAGTCAATAATTACAATTTGTTTTGACATTGATTACCAATCTAAATTTAGCAAGTCTAAATATAAATTTGCCTTTAATTTACAATCTAATTTAACATTAAATACAAACAATTTCAGCAAGTCTAAATTAAAAATTAGTCATAAATTTACAATCTAATTAACATTAAATACAAATCAAATTCGGCGATTCTATATTAAAATTTTGTCATTAACTTACAATCTGATTAACATTAAATACAAATCAATTCGGCAAGTCTACATTACAATTTAGGCATTAACTTACAATCTGATTAACATTAAATACAAATCAATTCGGCAAGTCTATATTACAATTTAATCATTAATTTCAATATAATGAGAAGTCTAGGTTAATCAATACTAAAACTAATGGACAAGTTTGGTCAAAATAAATTTAAAGGTTGTCTATTCACGTGAAACGGTTGTCTACAAAAATTCTAATAAATTGTTGTATAAAGTAATTATAAATTACCATTGCTGTAAAACTACTATGTAAATTATACATGGGTTGTCAATTAAAAAAATTGAATGCATGTAGCTTGACAAGTCACCCAGAAATATAAATAAAAAGAAAAATGACCAGAATATATAATGCGTTTTAATTAAGGTTATACATTGTCCGTCAAATTAAAATCAGTTTTCATGTAGATTGACAAGTCACCTGGAAATCTAATAAAATATGACTAGAAATAAAATGTGTTTCAATTAATCATACATTGGTTGTCAAAAACAGAATGTGTGTAGATTGATAGGTCACCTTGAAATCTAAAAAAAATATGACTAGAATATAATTCATCTTAATCAATTATACATTGGTAAAAAAAAAATGGAATGCATGTAGCTTGTCAGGTCACCTGGCAATCTAAACAAAATCTGACTAGAAATATAATTCGTCTTAATCAGTTATACATTGGCTGTAAAAAAAATGGAATGTGTGTAGCTTGTCAGGTCACCTGGAAGTCTAAAAAAAATCTGACTAGAAATATAATTGGTTTTAATCACTCATACATTGGTCATCAAAAAAATGGAATGCATGCATCTTTTCAGGTCTCTTGGAAATCTAAACAAAATATGACCAAAATAAAAATTTGTTAGGAAAAATTCACCCCCCAATCAATCGAAATGTAGTCCAAAGAAATGGAAAAATCGTGAGGCAAACAAAAATAAAATGCAATCTTACTCAAGCAACGATTGCAATCTGACAATGGAAAAATTGCAGTATTAACTAGTGGTGAAAAAAATGCAGTGAAATATAACCAGCAATGGATACGCATCAATAATAAAATGCAGAGAAAAGAGATCCAACAATGGAAACGCCTTCAGAAATCACAGAGAAATAATTCAATCGTAACTGAATACCAACATTCATTTCTAAATATATAAATCTTCTCTAAACATTAAGATCATATTGGGTAGTAAATTGATGGGTAAAGTGAATAGTAGTGGGTTGAATCGCATGGGTGAATGTTGTCACCAGTCAAGAAGAGCAGAGGTTTAACATAAGAAAAAATAAATGAAGAGAGTAAATTCCATTGAATCATAGGAAACACAGAGTAAAATCATAGAGTAATGGTAGACTAGAAGTAAGGAAAAACACACAATAAATCACCAGGAGAAGCATTATAAACTCATCCTTGAATAATTGTTAGGAAAGGTAATAAACACAGGGATCGACGTAGAGCATCATAAGTGGTTTGTTGCGGGAAGAAAAAAAATAGCACCACAGAGGTAATCAATGTAGCAAGGCGCAAGACAGTCACTCAACTAGGGACAACCAATAGGGGTAGACAACAGGGCCAACACATATTTCACTCATCATCCACGCATAGAAAAGTAGGGCATTATAATCTATAGGTTGTTGTGCACCAAAGTGACGACCGTAGATTTGGCTCCTGGCCAATTGCTTAGGCATGGAATGAAGAAATAAGAATGAGGACGAAGTAAAGCACAACCCATCACAACAAATCGATAAAACTAGTTGGACAGTCACAACATTCAGGGATTGAAAGAAAAGGGAATCAAGTCAAACAACGATATTAAGGCTTATGGGGAAAATTAAGTTCTCGGTTGAAATGCTAAGTCAACATTTTCCTTACCCGAATAAAAGTACAGAAATAAAAGCATAAAGTACAATAATAATCTAGCATGTAAAAATAAAGGAAGCATACCGTACTCCAACTCGCATTCTCTAAGTCATTGTCTCGTGCGCTCCTTACGGCTCCTGCTTGCTGACCAATGAGACTTCACCGGTACCTCCCAGCCAATGCTAGGGGTACTCTTCTTCCCCTTAACCCCCCGAGCCACAAAGAGGGGACACACTCTAAACCAGAGAACAACTAGGTCCCAGCTCGCCTCGCAAGGCCGAGCTACCACTCCTCACCAAGCTATGAATCCCAACTACCACAACCTAAGTCATTCAAGTCTAAATTTTTGCAGCATAACATTACGCATAACATAAGGTATCCATCATCCTCCTCCTCCCTCCTTTATATAGAGTTTCTAATTCATTTACTTTCCCAAAATCCCATTTAATTTATTGTTCAATAATTTAATTCATAAAAATCCTCCCTGTACATGTGTCACCCATCCCCTTCATTGCACCATAAATTAATTTCATTAATTAATTTGTTACTCATATTTTCCTCATCCACCTAAAAGCATTCCTAGAATCGCTCCTAGGTGTCCACGTATTCCCTTACACAATTTAATGACCTACCCCTTACTAATTCACTTGTTGAGTTCAATTTATAAAGTTCTTAAATGCTAGATACCTTACTAAGTTAGTCTTTCTGCTTTTTCCTTGTATTTCCCCTTTCTTTTTATGTTTCTCGCTTTTTCCTAGTTTCCTAATTCGTTAAAATTTCCCTCTTTCCCTTTTCATTTAAAACTCAAATTGGCAGGTGTAGAAAAAGTTTTTTTTCCCTTTGCCCTTTTTATTAATTTTTTTTTAATTAGCATATGTGATAAAACAATTATTTTCTTTCTTTCCCCTTTTTTAAATTTTATCCCCCAAAAGATTTTTATAAATTAATTGAATTACTTACCCCCTTCTCGTCACATGATTAATGATGATTATCATTATTATTTATTTATTTTAATTTTAATTTTTATATAAATATATATTTTTTTTATTACAAGTATCACTTAGACCTAGACTTTATTTTCCTAGGCTGGGTGACATTTTATTAGGGAAATTGTTTTAAATCCTTCTTATCACATTATTCATCCTAAGGCCATCTAGGTTTATCCATTTATTAATTAACAATGTGACGTTCCCTTCAGGAAACAGTAGGTTCTCTAAGGGTGCCACCCACGTCATTATGTTTCGCTTGCGTGACGTGTCCTTTAGGACGCACTACGTGCTCCAAGGGTGCCAATTATCTCTTTCCATTTTTCTTGTGCGGAGTGTCTTTCAGGACACACTACGTGCTCCAAGGGAGCCACTTGCCTCTTAACTAACTTGGTAGACATAAAAAACCCCTGGATTCAATACTCCTCCAGGTTATCTCGTGGCAGACTATGGGCCTATAAGGAATAAGGCCCCTTCCTTATTTTACACCCCTTAGAATCATCATGAGCGACTGTCGTAGTGAGCCCTCATGACATCATGGGTCTTCTCAAACTATTTAATCGTTAACCTATAGTTCAAACCGCAAAAAGAGTGCTAGTAGGCTGTGGCAAGGTCGTTCTCCACACCTCTCCCTCAACGTCTCTGGTAGTCGTGCGTGACCCCACTACTCCACATATGAGTCTGGTCGGCAAGATATCATCATCCTGCATCATCAATGAGTCATGTCAGAAATAATATCCATAATCACATCATCTAATCAGATGCACACATGTCATATATACAACAATCAAACCCCCAATAGTCCACTCCCCAACTCGATCCAGAGTCCAAGGGGTTTCATCAATGCCTATGCATCCTTGAGTTCCAAAATATTTCACACACCGAAAAACTAAGTCAATAGCACCTGTCTGTGTTAATACAAAAAAATAACATATCATCAATCATAACGCCTCATAATCATAATCAAATGCCCAATAGTATAATAATCTAGATCACTTTCAAGCAAGAATCCTCAAAGAATAAGTTTTCTCAGTGAGCGCAAGAGAGGGATGTTACATACACCCCCTGTTGGTCTAAACTTTGTCTCGAAGATTCACAGTATATAAGCGCCAAAATAATATGTATCACAATGTCATAAGTCTATCTATCAAACACAAATGGAAATTGTTGGCACATATCATATGAGTCCTCCCAAGTCGTCGAGTGTAGACTATAGTTGTCCCACTCGACCGTGACCTGTTCTACTGTTCGACGTCATGGCTATTGAATGCGATGATCTAGGATGCAGATCAACTCAGTGGTGAGTGCCCCCTCATCTGAGACCTGCAAGGAACCCATGTCAATAATATGTGTAGGATCACTAATATAATGTCTCAAAACAGATACGTGAAAAACATTGTGCATATGCCTCAAAGAATCAGGAAAAGTTAGTCGATAGGCCGTAGGTCCCTTCCTCTCCACAATCATGAAAGGTCCCACAAACCTAGGAGAGAGTTTATCTCCCTTTCCAAAATTGTTCTAACTCTTATGCAGTTTTACCCGCAAAAAGACTCGATTGCCAACTTCGTAACTACAGTCGACATGGTGCACATTGGCATAGCTCTTCTGTCGATCCTACGCTTATTTAATCCTTTGTATTATTGTTTTCATTTTATCTTACATTTCTTGGATCGCTTCTAGTCCCACCAGGACCCTATCCTAAAGCCAATACCAACTCAAAGGCATTCGACATGGTTTCTTGTAAACAAACTCGAAAGGCGCCATCTTAATGGTACTTTGGTAACTATTGTTATAAACGAATTCCACTAGTGGAAATAATTTTTCCCAATGCTTTTGTTGTTCTATCACGTACATGCACAACATGTCCTCCAAGGTCTAGTTCATTCATTTGGTCTTCCCATCGGTCTCTGGGTGAGACACAGTACTAAAGTTAAGTTGGGTCCCTAAGGCCTCTTTGAAACTAGTCCAAAATCGTCTAGTAAACACCGATCCTCGATCAAACATAATCCTCTTAGGAACACCATGCAACCTCACAATATCACTGATGAAAACTCTAGCTATGTTAGGTGCCTGATACATCGTATGCACATGAATCAAATGATCACTCTTCATCAGAGTGTCGACTACTACAAAAATCAAGTCGTGTCTCCTTGCCCTCAGTGGAAATCCAATGATGAAATCCATCAAAATAGCCTCCCATTTCGATTGTGGAATAGCGTGTGGTTGTAGTAATATCACTAAATGTCTATGTTCAGCCTTTACTTACTGACATTCTAGACATATGGCCACATAGTTGACTATGTCTGCCTTCATTCCTTTGCAGAAGAATAAGTGTTTAAGTTCTGACCTCATCTTTGTGACTCCTGGGTGAACCATGTATACTTCTCTATGAGCCTCGTTTAGGATCAAGCTCCTCAACTCATCATTCGGTGGTACGTAAATATGATTTTTAAACCTGAATAATCCATCGTCATCAAATGTAAATCCTTCAAATCTTGGTACCATCATTGTGTTTTTTCCGATAAAAGCTTTGACCTCTTTGTACTAGTCATCGTCACGCTCTAAAGTTAAAATATTTTCACATAGATTTGTCTGAAGAGGCAACAATGAAAAATATGTGTGGTATCTAACTCAATGCATCTGCCACTCAGTTCACTGTTCCTTTTATATAATAAATCTTGAAATCGTACTCGCTAAGCAGTTCCGACCAATGTTGTTGTCATGCGTTGAGGTTGCTTTGCATAAATATGTGTTGTAGTCCACAATGGTCCATCTTCAATTCAATTTTTTTTCCAACAAGGTAGTGTCTCCAAACCATGAAGGAATAAGTAATGGCTAACAACTCCAAATCATGTGTCACATAGTTTTCCTCATACCTTTTCAATTTCCTCGAGATGTAAGAGATCACTCGACCATCTTGCATCAATAATCTTCCTAAGATTTCCTTGGATGTGTCAGTGCATGCCAAGAATTCCACGCCCTTGTCAGGGACCTTTAATATCGGTTCCATTGTCAAGAGCTCCTTGATCCTCCAAAATTCTTCCGCGCATTTCTCGGTCCAAACAAACCTCTTGTGCTTCTTCTACAATTCCATGATCGGATTTGCTATCTTCGAAAATCCCTCGATGAACCATCGATAGTATCCTACTAAACCCATGAAGTTGTGCACTTATGGGACATTCATTGGTGCAGGCCATTCCATATTGTCCTCGACCTTTGCTGGATCCACGACGATACCTTCACCAAATATTACATGTGATAAGTAGTGAATCCTCGATTGATAAAATGAGCATTTGGAAAACTTCCCATACAATTTTTCCTCTCGAAGACATTGTAGCACGAAGCACAAGTGATCATCATGCTGCTCCATCATCTAAGAGTAAATCAAAATATCGTCAATGATTACTTGGACGAACTTGTACAAGTACTTCTGGAACACCCCATTCATTAAACTTATAAATACCCCTGGGGTTTTTTTTCAGTCCAAATGGTAAAACAATAAATTCGTAATGTCAAAACCTCATATTAAAGGCGGTCTTAGGGACACCATCCTCCATAATCCTTAACTGGTGATACCCTGATCGCAAATTGATCTTGGAAAATAATGTCGCACCCTTCATCTGGTTGAAAAGATAATCAATCCTTGGCAATGGATATTGATTCTCTATCATTGCCTTGTTCAATTTATAGTAGTCAATGCATAGTCCCCAAGACCCATCTTTCTTTCGTATGAAGATAACAGGTGCACCCCATGGTGACACACTCACACGTATAAGTCCCAAGTCTAGCAACTCCTTAAATTTCATTCTCAACTCTTGTAACTTCGGGGTCGACATAGGATAAGGCATTCTAGCTATTGGTTCAATCCCCGATTTTAGTTCTATTGTAAACTCCAATTCCCTCTCTGGAGGCATCCCAGGTAACTCCTATGAAAAAATGTCTGCAAAATATCTCACCACCAGAAGGTGTTCTGGACCTTCCGCTACTCCCTTATTGTTTAATGCAAGGATCGCATAAATCTTACATCCCTTGTGCATGATTTTCCATAGTTGCAAGGAAGAGATAAACCTAAGGAAAACTCCCTATTTCATCCTACAATCATGTGTGTTTTTCCCTCATCATTGACCATGCTCAACCGTTTCATCTTATAGTTGAGTATCGCCTTATGCGATTTCAGCCAGTCCATACCAATCATGACATCATAAGATTCTAAGATCGTAACGTATAGGTTGGCCCTGGTGACAAAATCTCCCCGGTTCAGGGTACAACCCATAACCTTTCCTCCAACCTTATGTTTGGCTCATGAAGCCATGTCTACAAAGTTAAACTCCTCTTCTTAGACTATCTTTACTTTAATCCTTTTTAGCACTGCACCAGAAATGAAACTCTCGGTAGAATTGGGATCTATAAAAATACTAAGGGTCTGGTCAGTGATGGTACTTGACATATTGAGCACAGTCGACTCGTGCTCTACCTGGTGGTTATTCAACACTGCATGAATCCGATGGGCCTTGCCCAAATCTCTCACAGTAGTGGGTCTGGCTGATCTATATGCTCTAGTCCTCTCCACTAGGTATTCGCACTGGTAGTGTGGCTCCCCACATGTCCAACACCCCTTCTTTGGTCCAGTACTCCTGGTACCCAAAGTAGATGATGATGGCCCACCATACTGGAATGTTGGTCTGTTCTGCTGAACATGCCTAAATTGTTGTTGTTGCGGTCAACGTTGTTGTTGATGTTGTGGTCCCCGATAAGGTGTCCGCTATTGAGGCGTTGGTCACTAAGGTGTAGTGAAAGTTGATCCTCTCTGGAAGCCATGATATCTTGGCATCTGTCTAGCTAGTGTCTGATGCTGCAACGTAGTAGATGACACCTACCCTATTAGTCTCGCTGGAGTCCTTATCTTAGCCCCACTGATAAGCTCCTCATCTGCTATGAGGGCCTTCTGGATGAAATCATACAAGGTCTGAGGCATCAAAATACTGACCTTTGCACATATATTTCCATTAAGGCCGAACATGAACCTATTGACCTTAATTTTCTCAAATTTAATATGTGGAGCATACCGAAGCAGCTCTATAAAACGGGCCTCATAATCGAGCACCGTACGATAGCCTCGTTGTAAGGTGTTGAAATCATTGAGTTGACGCTCAATGAATTCCTCTGATAGGTACCTCTCTCAGAACCATTCCTCGAATAGTTCCCATGACACATCTTCGACGACCATGCTCAGTTGTGGCAGGAGCGTCTTCCACCATAGAAGGGAACTCTCCTTTAATTGAATTACCACCATGTGGACCTTCATGTTGGAGGTATAGTCACTAAGTGAAAAGCACATTTCCATATTCTCCAACCATGCCTCGACAACTGTGTCGTCCAGGGCACCAAAGAAATTCGGAAATTTCACCTTATTGAGTTCACGATGAACGCTACCAGTACTAACCAGAGTGCACGGTGGACCCTCAGGGGGTGTCGGTGCCCTGACCTCCTCTCTGTCTAAATGGTTGATTAGTGCCTCAGACATGCACTAAAAATATCTCCTCAACCCAACCACACCACCCACCACTCTTTTCTCCTACCCGACAACCTGTTCATCTCCCTGAGGGTTAGACCCCTCAGGTGTGGATGTTGTTGGAGGCATCGTGCCTCCTCCCCTAGTACCCCATCATTTGCCTCCGTGATGTCCTCTAACCATGATTACCTGCATGAATATAAGTCAACCTAATTAGAAAATTATAATCAAATATCATATCAACAAAAACCGTAGTGATCCCATGTCACGGGTTGAACCCGCTTTGATACCATGTGAAATGTCCCCATCGTTAGGACTACAAGCGAAGCATAAGTTCATTTTTTTTTTTTTTTTAGGAAGGAAGGCTAAGACGAAAACAATTGAACCACACGACTGACGATGAATATGAGCACGTAGTCTAGGAAACATACAACTATCACTCCACACACTAGCACAAGAGAAACTGGGTGAAATGTGCATACACCAACAAGGATAAACAACGACCCACCTGACATGACAGGACCACGCCTACAAGCTGAGGGACAACATCCCCCTCCAAACACAATGGCCTTAACAACTAAATACTAGAAACTCAAGGCGTGCAAACCAAATGTATCAAGGAGTTCAACCCATGCGCCAAAAGAAAACATACAATGCTCAACAACATTCACACGGAAGGCACTGACTCCAACCAAGTTATCATTCACCGCTACCCAATAGGGCACACCGTGATCCTCTTATTAAGAATCATGTTGTCCCCAGGTGATAGACACGTCAATAACCTTGTCACAACAAATTCTATCTGGACCATAGACTCAAGACCAACCCATGCGCTAGGAGACCGAAATAGCTGACACAAAGACTACACTCACCCCCCCAAGCAACAGGTCGGAAAGACGTGATATGACATCAAAAAGAGAGCACGAGCCATTACACGACTTCGCCAACAACCCGACCAATCATCAAGTCTAAACTAGTCAATAATTACAATTTGTTTTGGCATTGATTACCAATCTAAATTTTGCAAGTCTAAATATAAATTAGTGTTTAATCTACAATCAAATTTAACATTAAATACAGTCAATTTCAGCAAGTCTAAATTACAAATTAGTCATAAATTTACAATATGATTAACATTAAATACAAATAAAATTCGGTGAGTCTACATTACAATTTAGTCATTAGTTTACAATCTGATTAACATTAAATACAAGTCAATTCGAAAAGTCTACATTACAATTTAGTAATTAACTTACAATCTGATTAACATTAAATACAAATCAATTTGGCAAGTCTACATTACAATTTAGTCATTAATTTCAATATAATGACAAATCTAGGTTAATCAATACTAAAACTAATGGAAAAGTCTGGTCAAAATAAATTTAAAGGTTGTCTATTCACATGAAGATGATGTCTACAAAAATGCTAATAAATTGTTGTATAAAGTAATTATAAATTACAATTGTTGTAAAACTACTGTGTAAATTATACATGGGCTGCCAATTAAAAAAATAGAATGCTTGTAGCTTGACAAGTCACCTAGCAATATAAAAAAAAAAAAATACCAGAATATATAGTGTGTTTTAATCAAGGTTATACATTGTCTGTCAAATTAAAATCGGATTTCGTGCAGATTGACAAGTCACTTGGCAATCTAATAAAATATAACTAGAAATAAAATGTGTTTCAATCAATTATACATTGGCTGTAAAATGGAATGCGTGTAACTTGACAGGTCACCTGCCAATCTAAACAAAATCTGACTAGAATATAATTCATCTTAATTAATTATACATTGGCTGTAATAAAAAACGAAATGCATGTAGCTTGCCAGGTCACCTCAGAATCTAAACAAAATATGACCAGAAATATAATTCGTCTTAGTCAATTATAGATTGGCTGTCAAAAAAACCGAATGCATGTAGCTTGATAGGTCACCAAAATTTGACTAGAAATATAATTCATCTTCATCAATTATACATTGGCTGTCAAAAAAATAAAATCTGTGTAGCTTGTCAGGTCTCCTGGAATTCTAAACAAAATATGACCAGAATATAAATTCATAGGGAAAAATTTGCCCCCCAATCAAACAAAATGTAGTCCTAAGAAGTAGGAAAATCGCCAGGAAAACAAAAATGAAATGCAATCTTACTCAATCAATGATTGCAGTCTGACAATGGAAAAATCATAGTCTTAACTAGTGGTGAAAAAAATGCAGTGCAATATAACTAACAATGGATACACATCAATAATAAAAACACAGAGAAAAGAGATCCAACAATGGAAATGCCTTTAGAAATCACGAAGAAATAATTCAATCATAACTGAATACCAAAATCGATTTCTAAATAAATAAATCTTCTCTAAACATTAAAATCGTATTGGGTAGTAAATTCGTGGGTAAAGTGAATAGCATTGGGTTAAATCACATGGGTGAATGTCCTCAGCGATCAAGAAGAGAAGAGGTTCAACACAAGAAAAAAAAAAACGCAGAGAGTAAATGCCATTGAATAGCAGGAAACACATAGTAAAATCGTAGAGTAATGGCAGACCAGAAGTAAGGAAAAGCACACAATAAATCGCCAGGAGAAGCATTATAAAATAATCCTTAAATAATTGTCAGGAACGGTATTAAACGTAGAGATCAATGTAGATCATCATAAGAGGTTCGTTGCGGGAAGAAAAAAAAACCACCACATAGGTAATTAACGCAACAATGTGCAAGACAGTTACTCAACTAGGAGCAACCAACATGGGTGAAAAGTGGGGCCAATAGATCCTTTGCTCATTATCCACACATAGAAAAGGAGGGCATTAGAATCTATAGGTCGTTGTGCATCAAAGTGACGACCATCAATTCGACTCCTGGCCGACTAATCAAGAATGGAATGAAAAACTAGGGATGAGAGGACGAAGTAAATCACAACCCATCAGAACAAATCGATAAAACCAGTCGAAAAACCACAACATCCAGGGATCGAAAGCCAAGGGAATCAAGTCAAATAATGATCTTAAGGCTTATGTGGAAAATCAATTTCTTGTTTGAAATGCTAACTCAACATTTTCTTTACAAAATAAAAGTACAAAAATAAAAGCGTAAAGTATAATAATAATCTACCATACAAAAATAAAGGAACTATATTGTAGCCCAAGTCACCCACTTTGATTTGTTGTCCCTCGTTCTCGGTGCAACTCCCTCTTCCCGACCAATGAGACTTCACCGGTACATCCCAGCCAACGCTAGGGGTACTCTTCTTCCCCCTTAGACGCCCGAGCCGCAAAGGGGCCACACACTCTAAACCAGAGAACAACTAGCTCCTACCTCGCATTGCAAGGCTGAGCTACCACTCCTCACCGAGCTGGGTATCCCAACTCCCACAAGCTAAGTGAGTCGAGTCTAAATTTCTGCAGTGTAACGTTAGTCATAACATAAGGTATCCATCATCCTCGTACTCCCTCCTTTATATAGAGTTTCTAAGTCATTTGCTTTCCCAAAATCCCATTTCATTTATTATTCAATAATTTAATTCATAAAAGTCCTCCCGGTACATGTGTCACCCATCCCCTTCATTGCACCATAAATTAATTTCATGAATTAATTAGTTACTCTTATTTCCCTCATCCACCTAAAAGCACTCCTAGAATTGCTCCTAAGTGACCCCATATTCCCTCACACAATTTAATTTCTTACCCCTTTACTAATTCACTAGTTGATTTCAATTCAGAAAGTTCTTAAATGCTAGATACCTTACTAAGTTAGTATTTCTTCTTTTTCCTTGTGTTTCCCCTTTCTTTTTATGTTTCCCGCTTTTTCCTAGTTTCCTAATTCTTTTAAATTTCCCTCTTTCCCTTTTCATTTAAAACTCAAATTGGCAGGTGTAGAAAATTAATGTTTTCCCCTTTTCCCTTTTTATTAATAAATTTTTAATTAGCATATGTGATAAAACAATTATTTTCCCTTTTTCCCCCTTTTTAAATTTTATCCCCCAAAATATTTTTATAAATTAATTGAATTACTTACCCCCTTCTTGTCACATGATTAATGATGACTATCATTATTATTTACTTATTTTTATTTTATTTTTATATAAACAGATATTTTTTTTTATCACAAGTATCACTTAGACCTAGACTTTATTTTCCTAGGCTTAGCGACATTTTATGAGGGAAATTATTTTAAATCCTTCTTATCACGTTATTCGTACTAAGGCCATCTAGATTTATCCATTTATTAATTAAAAATGCGATGTGCCCTTCACAATGCACTAGGTGCTCCAAGGGTGGCACTCACCTCATTATGTTTCCCTTACGCCACGTGCCCTTCAGGACGCACTACATTCTCCAAGTGTGCCACTCGCCTCTTTTCATTTTTCTTACGCGACGTGCCCTTCAGGACTCACTACGTCCTCCAAGGGTGCCACTCGCCTCTTGATTGACTTGGTAGACATCAAAAACCCATGTAGTCAATACTTCTCTAGGTGATCTTGTGGGAGACTAAGGGCCTCTAAGGAATAAGGCCCCTACCTTATTGCGCACCCCTTAGAATCATTGTGAGCAACTATCGCAGTCAGCCCTCATGACATTGTAGGTCTTCTCGAACTAGGTAATCATTAACCTACAGTTCGAGCCACGACGAGAGTGCTAGTAGGTTGTGGAAGGGCTGTTGTCCACACCTCTCCCTCAATGTCTCTGGTAGTCATGCGTGACCCCTCTACTCCACATGTGAGTCTGGTCAACAAGCTATCATCAACCTACATCATCAATGAGTCATGTCAGAAATAATATCTATAATCATATCATCTAATCAAATGCACAAATGTCATATATACAAAAATCAAACCCCCAAGACTCCACTCCCCGACTCGATCCAGAGTCCAAGGGGTTTAATTTATGCCTTTGCATCCTCGAGGTCCAAAATCCTACACACTCAGGAAAATCGAGTCAATAGCACATGTTTTTGTCAGTACAGAAAAATAACATGTCATCAATCATAACGCCTCATAATCATAATCAAATGCCCAATAGTATAATAATCTGAATCACTTGCAAGAAAGTGTCATCAAAGAATAAGTTCACTCAGTGCACACAAGAGTGGGATGTTCCAGGGGGTTTCCATTGTGTTCGATGGTAAGAAATCTATTCACACATTGGTATTCATGTAGTGTCTTAGATTCCATTAGGCTTATTCATGGTTTCCCCTCCTTTGTCTGTAGTTTTCCTTACTGGTTGCCATTAAGAGGGTTTTTTTCGTGCATTACTTGCATATGTTGCATGCAAAATATGAACAGTGTCATTGGTTCATGAACATGTTCTTCGTCTGAGTTCCTTCAAATCATCAAGCTACTGCCTTGTACCTTGTTTTGACTGATGAGAGATTCCTTAATGCACTCCTTTCAGTGGGTCTCCTTCCATTGAATTCAACCCATCTATTCTGGAAATGAGACCTAGAGTCTTATGAGTACCTAGAGGCTTGCAATCATCAGTGGTAGTTTCTCTCGCCATAGACAATTTTGAATACATCAATGTCTCTTGCTCAATGGATTCTTCAAGTGTTCAACCTTAGCTCCTTTATTCACACTTGTAAGAATGTACTTAATCCCTTGATACCTACTTTCATCATAGGTAGGATGTCTCACATTTGTTAATGGTATGTCTTAATGACCGGTAATCAAACAAAGTCTCGTTGTGTTTGACCTCAACTACTTTATTCAAATGATGTAGACTTGCACCTTTGGTAGATCATGTAGAAGAATTGAAGACATTAGTTCATAGTCGCATATTTCATGAGTTGTTTCTATCATTCATTGGGCCAATACGTATATGACTTCAGTGATCATGGGAGATCAGATTGTACTTCATTCTATAAAAATATCTTCAAACTAATCTTGAGACTGCTTTTCACTGGCCTTGTTAGTGACTATAACAACCTATGGCATGTATCTAACCTTGTATTGCATATTCATGGCCATGAACAATTGTTTGGTATATTTCCACATGGATCCACAGTGTTATTCAATTGGCATCCATGTGCACAAATTCATTCTGGATTGTAATGTTCTTATGAGAAAATAGTTCATCTAGTTGGGTCTCCATTACTCCACTTCTGGGAATTATAATATAGTTCAGCCATCATATATACTCCTTTGACCTCACACATTAGGGGTCATTTGTTATAGCAAGGTTTGCCTCACCCTATCCAACTTGCTCATAAGGCCTTTTCCATTTCCCTATGCAGAATTGAAGTCTTCTTTTTATAATTCCAAAAGCTAAAAATCATATTTTTCCACATATACACGCCCTAACAACTATACAACAAGCGTATATGCAGGTTGTACCATTACATCCAATGCACATCGGGTTTTGTGCCCAAAATTAAAAAATGGTGTCATGTTTCCATGTCATGTCACGAGATCCATGATCCTTGAACTTCCATATACTCGAAATGTTCTGACTCGTCCCTTCAGTTCCATTTGAAGGATATAAATGGGCCATATCCAAGCTATGGAAAAGAGGAGAAGAATTCAACTTTGAGAGAAATGTTACTCTGGAGTAATTATTTACTTCATATTGACTATGCAACCCTTTGTCCTTTTAAGTCTAAACACATTTTTCATCCCCCAAGATATTGCCTATTTGATGGAGAACCTCATTGTCTCTCTTATATGATTTTTCCTTTCGTTAAGGATTGAAGTGGTGGAGGCCAAGCTGGAAGGGACTTAGTTTATCGGTTCTGAATGTGCCGACACAAAAGTTTGTAATTCATACAAATTTTTTTATTACATTTTAATATAAATACTCTTTTCTCATCCAATTAATCTCTTGCAAATATTTGAATTATTATTTCATGGGCATATTTGTTATGAATATTGATGGATTATGTTATGATATGTGCTAACATTATATATTATCACCACATGCTTTCATATCTTGGTTGTTGAGGACAAGTTGCAGGTATATTGCTTTGGGTCAAGTGCTCAACGGTGGACTTCATCGAACGTCCGGATGAGGTAGGCTCTTTATCTTGTCCTGTTAGCATGTTTTTTTTTATAGCATAATTGATATTAGAGTTGATTTTTGTAGTCATTTCCATCTACGGTGGTTTACCCCATGCCATAGAGTGATTTTCATCGTAACAATAGGAAAATAGTTAGAGGTAGAAGAAAACAAAAGATATGAGTAAGTTAAGCAAAATAAGAAATTGAAGTTGAACAATATAGGACTGTGCCAAAAATTGAGGAAATTTTTAGCTAATGCCTATGAGATTGAACTACCAGTTGACATTGGAATTTCACCAATACTCAATGTTGCATATTTATACCTTTACCGAGATACTGAAGCAGAGAATGAATATGAACAAGAAAATATAGATCTAATTCATTGGATGAAGTAATTACCTACAACAAAATAATTGCAAATGTAGAAGATCCTTAACCAGAAGATTGTCAAGAGAACCAAAAAGAAATATTGATATGAGTATTCGATCAAGTGGAAGGATATTCCAACATAATATGAAACTTGGATGACTTCTATAGATATCCAAAATCAAGGAAAACAAGTTGAAGCCGACATGGACATGAGTCCATGAATATTTTATTCTTTGGGAGTCTGATCCAGGAGCATCAATGAGTTTATTTTGAGATTGACACAGGAGGTCAAAAGAATTTAATACGGAATTTGGTTTCCTAATTTTCATTTTGTTTGTAATATTGAACAAGATATCTTTAGAAGATATTCTATATTTATTCAATGTAATAGGTGTTAATTTGTTGCTAAGTTTTAGGAACAAATTTCTAGATTTGGGATGAGGTGGTTAGGGAACTACCGAAGAGCTCAAAGACATAATTTGTATTGTGAAATACAAAAGAAGGAGAGAGAGCGCAAGAGGGAGACATGAGGTTTTTGGTGTGTAGAGTTGTTTGAGGAGAGAGTTTGAGACATTAATAAATATAGTGTGTGTAATTTTGAACCAAGAATATTTTTCTTCGGTTCTTAAACATAATGAGTGTGGTGTGGATTCGTATTTTGTTTTATCTCTGTATATGCTCATAATTTCTCCACCATAACACTGTAAGTGATATAATTGAGTTATTTTTGTTCTGGTAGATCTAGATTGGCACCTATGTCAACATGAATTTTCTTTGACTGTGGTTTGTAGCTTTTAATGTTTAGATATGTGTACAGGAGAGGTTTTGAAGTCAAAATTCATGTTGAAACATTGATAAATATTTTCTGTCATATCGATATGTGCTTTGGTCAAATATTTAAAGTGTGGATTGGTGCATAACAGAGAGTCTGAAATACTATTGCTCAAGGATTTTTGAAACTAGTTTGAAGGACTTTTAGAGTTGCTTGAGTGGTATAGTTTCCAACAAAGTTATCAAAACTCTGCATCTATGGGTAGATGACTTGATAGGTTATCGGGAAGAGAGAGAGGCAAGAGAGATATGGGGAGAGAGAGAGAGAGAGAGAGAGAGAGAGAGAGAGAGAGAGAGAGAGTAGGAGGGGAGGAGTGAGGGAGAAAGGGAGAGAGAAATAGAGGGTGCGAGAGGGATACATATCGAGAGAAGATGGAGAAAGTGAGTGGGGTAGAGAGAGATATCGGGGGAACGATGGGGGAGAGAGAGAGCGGGGGAATAGGGACACAAGGAGAGAGGGGAAGAGGGGGAAGAGAGAGAGGTAGATGGAGAGAGAGAGGGTATGGGAGAGGGGGGATAGAGTGAGCAAGGAATAGGGAGAGAGAGAGAGAGAGGAAGATATACGGTGGAAGGTAGAGGGGAAGAGAGAGAGAGAGAGAGAGAGAATTATTTTGTGTTAACAATAATGTGCACACTTTCCTATTCCTAATAATGCACGCATGTTTTAGGAAAGCATGTGCATTCCTAAAGCGTGTGGGTGTTATTTGAATTTCAAATAGTTTTGAGCGRGAGTGACAACTACAATATACATGTTTGTTGAGTTAGTTTCCTTGGATTTAGGTTCAAAATGTCAAACCTAATAGTTTGGTTTACAAATATATAAAAACCACCATTTTTATGAATGTCATATATACTTTACATTTGTATAATCTCTTGTCATAAACTGTTTTTTTTCATTGTAAAAGTGAAGTTAATAAGTGTTGTCCTATTTAATTTTGAAAAGAAAAAAGATAATAGAGTATAAATCTCCAAAATCTTCAATCTTTGTATAACATAATTTTCAACTTTTTTTTCCTGCATACATTTTGTTCATGATATTTTTTACTTTTTTATTACTCTTAATAAATTCATTTTAATTATTTCTTATAATCAAATCCGTTTGTTAATTTTTAAATGGCGTTAGTAAATCATGATATTTTTTTATTTTTAATTACTCTTAAATAATAAGATTACTCGTAAATAATAAGAAGAGGTTTTTCCTATAATGAGTTGACGTATATATAAATTCATTTAAACTATTTCTTATAATCAAATCTGTTTATTAATTTTGAAATGGTGTTAGTAAAATCTTAAAAGTGAGATGACTATTTTTTTTTATTGACATTTAGATGGATAGTTTTTTTTACAAAGATATATGTTCATGAGTGTAGGTTCATACATTTTCATAGTTTTAATAGAAGTTTAAGAGAATTTTGAATATTTAGTAATTAATTTTAAATTAATAAAAAAATTTAGTTGTTTTTATTTGAATTTTTGTGATTTTTTTTTTAGCTTTTCTACAATATAGTATTGGGAAGATGTGTCATTCCTTTAGTATTAGAGAGATCTGTTTAATCCATTACATTAAGAATGATGAAAACTATTATTATATTAAAAAATTTAAGAAAAAATTGCACTTCAAAAATTTTGATCATTTATTTCATGATAAATCGAAAATTAAGATGAATATAAACTTATTATAATGTCATACTTAACTATAGTAATATTCCTTCCGAATATTACTTTCCATTTTGTTACATTTTGGTTGGTGAACAAGGTAACACAAAATATGAATTCATAGTTGAAGTACGAAGGATGGGTGTAAACGGGCCAAGAATTTTAGTTTCCTACGCCAAATATGAATTCAACAAATATGAAAAGAACGCCAAATATGAATTCATAGTTCAACTACGAAGGATTCGTGTAACACTGCAGATGGGCCATGAAAAATTTCCTACCGTAAAAAAGAAATGGCGTTCTACAAATTTGAATAAGACATCAATCGAAGTGCAGTTAAAAAGTTTAACCGTCACCCAGGGTGAACATGGAATTTCAGGCGCCCTCATTCAAAATATCGAACAGCTTCTCGGTCTCTTTGCGACCGTCATGAATTTGAATTTCTCTGTTCACGCATTTGCATCCACTGGCCAATTTCGCTGTTCACGCATTTGCATTCCGTGACAGCGTACGCAAATCGGTTGGCCACGTGGATGGATTAATGCCTTGCTAGTTCGTGTTCGTCCCGACTCGCGAGTGTCCCATCTTCGCCCACGGACAGACAAGTCGAGCGCTCTCATAATGCTGGGCAGCGCAAAATAACATGAAAATGTCAGAAGATGAGGAGGTCGTGTACGGATTCTGTGAAAAGGTCCAACAGAATCTATACCCCCATACGCATGTAGCGCCTTTAATTCTGATCCACTTATATTACCTGGTCATTCTGTACTCAAAATTTTAGCAGGAAGCGATTAGATAGGTATATAAAAGTTTTATCTTTTCCATCTTTATTTTTTTTTTGCAATTTTTTCGTTTGATTTTATTTGAATTTTAGTGAGTAATGATTGGATATCTAGATTTGAGTAGCTATGTTTTTATAATCTGAGTGTATTAAAAGTGTTTTAGCACGGTGAATTCATTTATGCATTCAAAAATGTAATTTAAGCAACAAAAAATAGCAATTTTGTTTAGATTTACGTCGTTGCCAAAAAAACCCAAATGATAAAAAGTTTAGCCAACTAGACCTCCATTCATATATCATATCAGAATGCATGCATACAACTCAATGTGAGATTTTAGAGAAATAATAGATTAGAAATTAAAAAATTACAACTATTAATAATATTAAAGATTATAGTGTGTTTTGGAGTTGGGATAAGAAGAAACTCTTCTTTGATACTCTTGTTAATCTTTTTATTCTTTATGGATGTGAAGTCTCGATATGTAGTATCTATACTGAATCCTGTAGAAAGATATACAAAATACAAAAGAATTTTATAACCTACAATCTCAAAATTAAAGGAAACAAGCCTTATCCTACCCTCCTCTTAGAAGCAAGCCTCTCCCACATAGAGAACATGGCTATGACTAGATACCCAATGTATAATAACAAGTTCAACAACATGGAAGACAAGAGGCTTCCTAAAATTGTTTCAAAATCTAGTCATAACCACCATTCACTCAAGAAAAAAAAATTAAGGTATTATAAAGATGTAATCAACCCTAATCTAGAAGATCAAAATTATCTATTTGTTTTGGCAAGGGTAAAGAAAAAAAATAAGCATTGCTAAGATAAGAACAAATTCAAACTAGCTCCATAGTAAAACTGGGCATTGGTCAATTCCTAAAATGCCATGGGATGAAAGAGTATGTCACCTTTGTGACACTAAGAAGGTTGAGGAAGAAAATCACTTTCTCTTAGATTGTCCAACCTATACTCATATTAGATCTCATTTTTTAAATATTTGTCACACTACCAACATTTGTAACTTCTATGGTGATCTTGGAATGTTTGTCTTAATACTTTTTGAGCACAAAAACAAAATTCTAAAACATAACAAACAATCACTTACCCTCTTAACATTGAATAAACCAATTCAATTTAATCTTAGTGGAGGTTAATCATCATCATCATCATATTTATTAATAATATTTTATTATAAATTTAAATTATAACATAAATTAAATTTAAATTTAAATAGGCAGGATAACAAATTTCCTTTACATAATTGAAACTAAATCCTGTTAACACATTACTATCCTGATCTTCATCTTTACTTTGGTTAATTTTTTATATAAGTCTAAATCACAAGTTTTATATATCATGATATTCTATAATCATTTATTTATAACCTTATTATATCTAAAAATATATTTGATTTATTGTTTATATTAATCAGTTTTTTTTTTGGGATAGGGCATTTTTATCAAAGTTAAGAATTTGATCATAGAATTATCGTCGAGATTTCGACATACGCCATGATCTAACGAAAATTAATTATTCTAGTAATGTAAGTCAATTATAATTTATTATTTATAAATTAAATTATAATTTATTATTTATAAATTAAGTTATTTTTTGGTAGAGGGGTAGTTGAAGATAGAAAATTATGATTTTAAAAATGAAATTTTATAATTTTTATAAATGTAATAGAGTATATTTTTATTAAAACAATTTTATATTATAATTTTTGCTATTAAAACTAAAATTTGTAATTTTTATATTTTGTAAAATATTTTATCAAAATTTGATCAAAATTATAAAGGAAAAATCACATGAAATTAAATATACGATTAACTTTCTTCTTAACAAATTTTATTTTATTGTATTTTTTTAAATTATAATACAATTATCAATTAGTATTAAGAACAATTATTACTAGATTTTATTTTTTAATATTTCCCATCATCTTCTTTTAAGGAAAATCACATTGTACAATGGTTGCTTTTACATTTTTAGAAAGACAGTTAATGATAAGCACTTTATTTTAGACAATATATCCTACAATTATTGTGTTATTTTTAATGAGATCATACAATTTTTAATAACATTTAACCTTAATTTTATATATGAAATCAAATAGTACATTAATTTTGATTTAAATTCTTACTTAAAAAAATTACTATTCATTTTATTACATTATTACAACTTAGTCTAAAAATACTAATATTTGGATTTTTTTTAAATATTTTTCTAACTATTTTTACACAAAATTAAGTTAAAATTTTAAAACAATTGTTGGAATGGTAGATATGAATTATTGAAATTATATAATTATGATACAATATGGATTTTGGAAAAAATTAAACTCATTTATATAATAAAAAATACAATTCAAATAATGAGAATTGTTGGAATGATGGATATCAATTATTGAAATTATATATTTATGATACAATATGAATTTTGGAGAAAACTAAATCCATTTATATAATAAAAAATACAATTCAAATAAGGAGAATGGTAGATTTAACTAAAAATTATATAATAAAATAATAAAATTTCAATAACCATAATATAAAAAAATAGAAATACATTTAGATTACTCAAGGAATACCACAAAGTAATTAAGTTGGTAGGTGTTCCTTACAGGAATTCATGGTTTAATTAACCTTTTGATTACAAATTCGAATATGTTTACTAATAATTAAAGAGGCTACCATATTCTTTGTTGTTAAACATACTGACATTTGTCTTAATGTCTGTAAATTTGATTACCAAGATATTTTTCTAACTATTTTTACACAAAATTAAGTTAAAATTTTAAAACAATTATTGGAATGGTAGATATGAATTATTGAAATTATATAATTATGATACAATATGGATTTTGGAAAAAATTAAACTCATTTATATAATAAAAAATACAATTCAAATAATGAGAATTATGAGAATTGTTGGAATGATGGATATCAATTATTGAAATTATATATTTATGATACAATATGAATTTTGGAGAAAACTAAATCCATTTATATAATAAAAAATACAATTCAAATAATGAGAATGATAGATTTAACTAAAAATTATATAATAAAATAACAAAATTTCAATAACCATAATATAAAAAAATAGAAATACATTTAGATTACTCAAGGAATACCACAAAGTAATTAAGTTGGTAGGTGTTCCTTACCGGAATTCCTGGTTTAATTAACCTTTTGATTACAAATTCGAATATGTTTACTAATAATTAAAGAAGCTACCATATTCTTTGTTGTTAAACATACTGACATTTTTCTTACTGTCTGTAAATTTGATTACCAAGATTTAGATATTTAGAAAATATTAATATGTATACAAAATTTTGTTGAGACATTTGAATAATTACCACCCTCTACGTCACCCCTCATTGCCGTTGATGGCAGATTGTGACAGGTGTTTCATTTTGTGGCAGATTGTGGCAGGTGTCTCTAAATGGTGTGAAGCGTGCCATGAGTTGGGGAGCATTCCTCTTCCCCCATTTGCCCAGTGTAGGGATGAGTGGGAGATGTGTGCAAGCGTTTTTAAAAATAATGCTAAGTGACACGGATGAGTTGGACATGTGTGCACGTGTTTTTCAAAATAATGCTGAGTGTTTGAGTAGAAACTCAAAAATAAAAAAGCATAATCATATTTTAAAAATAAAGAAGTATAATCATATTTTTCCATCAGTTGAGAAACTAGACTCAGCAAGATGCTGAGGTAAAAGATCAGATCAATTCTTATTACATCTCTAGACCACGACTTCAGCTACAACATTGTACCGTTGTGGTAGCTATGACCGATACATTGCCACAATAATTTTTATCATCATTTACTTTTAATAATTTAACTAACGTCGACCAAACAGACTATTCATTAATTTGACCATTTTTTGCACCATTTTGTTTGAACTTGGATCTGAGGTTGCTCACATTTTTGCACCTTCACATGCAATTATAATTAGGTTTGGATATGTTGTAAGGGAATTAGGTTTTAAATATTTAAATTTCTTGTAATAGAATTAGGTTTTAAATATTTAGATTTTTTACAATTGAATTGAGTTTTAAACGAGGTTTCAATCTTTCTTTCTATAAATTAGGTTTTAAATAAATTTTTATTTCATATATTTATTTTATTTTATTTTCATTCAACCCACCATCCATATATAAATTAAGTTTTAAATAAATCTTCAATCCAAATATTTATTTTCAGTTTAACCACCATATATATATATAAAGTATTATATACAATTACATTTTCTCTAGGGTCTCAAAACAAACATCAAATGGAGACACATGATTAATAAATAATGGTGGAAGAAATGAACTCTGTGGCAGATCATTTGGCAGGCTTGACCAAATTAGATAATGAGTTGCGGTATCTCAAGCCTTTTTCGTTTCATAATTTGGGCAATCTATATATGTGTGATTTATGTTCCGTTTATGGAATTCTAAGTCGAGTAATTCCTACTTTTAACACTTAGATATGAACGAACAAAGACTTTTTTTTAATTCCAATTCACTCATCTCCTTCATACTTAATCCCTGCTGCATTTTAATTCCAATCCACTGATCTGTTGAAGCTTAATCCCTACTGCATTAATCTCGTTAACTGGACAATTAGAGGGACCTGACGGAGTTACGGGACCCCTGGGGATTCGAACCATTCAGTTTTCATCTTAATCTTAATTATTAGAACTAGCACAACCAGTGCACTGTTGCTGGTGTCATTATTTTGTTGCTGGTGATATTCGTGTTCACTACTGCACTGTTTCATTTGTGAGAAAATTTATGTACCTTGATGTTCACATTCAATCTAGGCCCAACAAAAACAATCTGTAAAATTTTATAATCAAGAAACATTAATATCAAATTCATTTAACTTTTTAGATATTTTAATGCTTTTAAGTGTATTGATATATTAAAAAATAAGTATATAAAGTGAACAGCATGCTTTTATGCATATGTTTAACTAATTTTTTTTTTTTAAACAAATATATATCTTTGGAACAATATATCTTTAACAAAAAATATTGTTAAACATATATTTATCTTCCGCACATATATATCTATATCCCCAATACAACTTACACTTAGTTTAATTTGAACTCTTGTGTGGAGAATTCATATTCTAAGATGTCACCACTAACTTTCAATAGTTGCTTGAATTTATTTTAAGAAACAATGTTTTTTTATAAAAAAATAAGTATATAAAGTGAACAAAATGTCTTATGCATATGTTTAACCTAAAAAATATTGTCCACTTGAATTTATGTTAAGAAACAATGTTTATTATAAAAAAATAAGTATATAAAGCGAAAAAATGTTTTTATGCATGTGTTTAACATAAAAAATATTATTGAATTAAGTTTATTTGAAGTAACAATGTTTATTCTCTCGGATGGGGTGATATCCAATGATAATGGGTGTTGATTTGACATTTGAAGGCTAAGGCACCTGGAAATGGAGGCATCAAAACATTTGTGGGAGCATCATAAGATCTCCACAACAATATTTTGGTAGCACTACTTTCCAAAACTCACAAAAAGAAAACCTTCGACCTTGGCCATAGTACAATAATGTTGATGCAATAGTCATTAACTCCTAGTACTTTGATTTTGCGGAGAGATTAATGACTCTACTCCTATTTCTCACAAGAGATATGATAGCATAACGACTCCTAGAGTCCATTTAAAATGTGACTTCCCCTCTAGTTTGGCATTGTTTCTACCATTGATGGCAATGGAATAGGAATTATGCATTCAAAAATGTAATTTAAACAACAAAAAATAGCAATTTTGTTCAGATTTACATCGTTGCCAAAAAAACCCAAATGATAAAAAGTTTAGCCAACAAGACCTCCATTCATATATCATATGAGAATGCATGCATACAGCTCAATGTGAGATTTTAGAGAAATAATAGATTAGAGATTAAAAAATTACAACTATTAATAATATTAAAGATTATAGTGTGTTTTGGAGTTGAGATAAGAAGAAACTCTTCTTTGATACTCTTGTTAATCTTTTTATTCTTTATGGATGTGAAGTCTCGATATGTAGTATCTATACTGAATCCTGTAGAAATATAGAGAAAATACAAAAGAATTTTATAACCTACAATCTAGAAATTAAAGGAAATAAGCCCTATCCCATCCTCCTCTTAGAAACAAGCCTCTCCCACATTGAGAACATGGCTATGACTAGATACCCAATGTATAATAACAAGTTCAACAACATGGAAGACAAGAGGCTTCCTAAAATTGTTTCAAAATCTAATCATAACCACCATCCACTCAAGAAAAAAAAATTAAGGTATTATAAAGATGTAATCAACCCTAATCTAGAAGATCAAAATTATCTATATGTTTTGGATCAAAATTATCTATTTATTTTGGCAAGAGTAAAGAAAAAAAATAAGCATTGCTAAGATAAGAACAAATTCTCACTAGCTCCATAGTAAAACTGGGCATTGGTCAATTCCTAAAACGTCATGGGATGAAAGAGTGTGTCACCTTTGTGACACTAAAAAGGTTGAGGAAGAAAATCACTTTCTCTTAGATGGTCCAACCTATACTCATATTAGATCTCATTTTTTAAATATTTGTCACACTACCAACCTTTGTAACTTCTATGTTGTTCTTGGAATGTTTGTCTTAATACTTTTTGAGCACAAAAACAAAATTCTAAAACATAACAAATAATCACTTACCCTCTTAACATTGAATAAACCAATTCAATTTATTCTTAGTGGAGGTTAATCATCATCCTCAACATATTTATTAATAATATTTTGTTATAAATTTAAATTATAACATAAATTAAATTTAAATTTAAATAAGTAGGATAATGAATTTCCTTTACATAATTGAAACTAAATCCTGTTAACACATTACTATCCTATCTTCATCTTTACTTTGGTTAATTTTTAATATAAATTTAAATCACAAGTTTTATATATGATGATATTCTATAATCATTTATTTATAACATTATTATATCTAAAAATATATTTGACTTATTGTTTATATTAATCAGCTTTTTTGCGATAGGGCATTTTTATCAAAGTTAAGAATTTGATCATAGAATTATCGTCGAGATTTCGACATACGCCATGATCTAACGAAAATTAATTATTCTAGTAATAAAAGTCCATTATAATTTATTATTTATAAATTAAGTTATTTTTTGGTAGAGTAATTTTTTCTTAAGGGTAGTTGAAGATAGAAAATTATGATTTTAAAAATGAAAATTTATAATTTCTATAAATGTAATAGAGTATATTTTTATTAAAACAATTTCATATTATAATTTTTGCTATTAAAATTAAAATTTGTAATTTTTATATTTTGTAAAATATTTTATCAAAATTTGATCAAAATTATAAAGGAAAAATCACAAGAAATTAAATATAAGATTAACTTTCTTCCTCACAAATTTTATTGCATTTTTTAAAATTATAATACAATTATCAATTAATATTAAGAACAATTATTACTAGATTTTATTTTTTAATATTTCTCATCATCTTCATTTAAGGAAAATCACATTGTACCATGCTTGCTTTTACATTTTTAGAAAGACACTTAATGATAAGCACTTTGTTTTAGACAATATATCCTACAATTATTGTGTTATTTTTAATGAGATCATACAATTTTTAATAGCATTTAACCTTAATTTTATATATGAAATCAAATGGTACATTAATTTTGATTTAAATTCTTACTTAAAATATGTTTAACTTAAAATATGTTTGAGTTGAATTTATTTTAGGCAACAATGTTTATGCATATGTTTAACTTAAAAATATGGTTGAGTTGATTTTGTTTTAAGCAAGATTGTTCGTTATAAAAAACAAGTATATAAAGTGAATAAAATGTTTTTATGCATATATTTAGCTTAAAACATATTGTTGATTGATGATCATGATTTTAAATTTAATATTTTACATAGTCATTTTCCAAGTTGTGTGGAGCATTTTTCTATGACCATATCTATGCACTCAACCCGTTGCACATATATATCATCTGCACCTTCACACTCTGCATTAGTAAATAAGTGAAATGTTCAATGGGGAGATTACAATATGTGAGAAGCAACTTCACACTCTACACAAATATATCTTCCCAACCTCTACACAGGTATATACCCCTCACACTCAACAATTAGTCTAATTTGAACCCTTTTGTGGATAACTAATATCACTCATCCTCTCACACTCTAGTAGTTCACAACACTACACTTTCAATAGTTCAATAGCATGTATTCTGACAAGCGATGTAATTTGCATGATAACTAACTCATTTATGACACATTAATTTTATAATATTTCACCACTAACTATATTTAGTGTAGCTCATTAGGAGGTTCCCTCCTCGAAGAGGAATGTGAACAATAAAGGATCCCTTGTGTAATAGTATCTATGTTATCATGTTTCCATACCTCAAGGTTTTTCAAGATAATAAATTACGATTTTTTCTATATTTTTCTCGAGATGTATTGTGGTTTTTCTTTATTTAGGTCTTTGGTAGTGAACAATTGGTATCAGAGAACTTTATTTATCCACAAAATGGGGAATTTTTTTTCTGTACTTTTGCATATTTTTCAACACGACAAAAGAGGGTCGCGAAACTTTGGAAAAATTATGTAGTTTTATATGTGGAAGTTATAGAAACTAGTTGTATATATGAGTTCCTCTAAGAAAAATAAGCAATTTCAAAAATACAAATCATTCGAAAAGGAATTTGGGAAGTGAAGTTATCATCATTATAAAATATTGTAATTTTCAAGCTTTTTCCATAGATGGATGGGAAATTTTGCTGACTTTTGTAGTTTATGAGGCTATATTTTTCAAAAATAATTATATATTTGAGTTCCTCTTTAAAAAACAACCCATTTAAAAAAAAAATCATCTTAATCGAAGCTCCAAATGTGCAAATATTTGTGATGACGACGAGACTCTAGAGCTCATCACTTTTCACATAGTGCTCATATTGTTACCATATCATTATCATTGGATAGAGAATTTTAAGAGATGTTTTTGGTATCTTGTATATGGTATTTGTAATGGATATTGTCTCTCAAATGATCATGGAAATTCGATAAGAGATGGAAGCCATCAAAAAAACATTTCAAGAGTTAAATGTTGCAAGGAAAACATTGAGAGATATATGATTGAGACCATATATAATTCCATCATAAGATAATATACTCAAGGCATATATTATAGGTATGATTATGAGGACAAATTTGACGATTGGTATATGGATAGTTGTCATTTTTTGGATAATGACCACTTTCATATTTTATATGATGACTCTACTCCACCTTATGTACAAGACATCAATGTGACAAATCAAGAGCCATTTATGACTACCAATGTCCAACTTGCATATTATATAATTTTATTGTTCCTTTTAGATTCAACTTCGACCCTTTCCAACTATGTCGATAGATCTGCATATTTGGATCCACATGACGAGTGAAAACCTTCGGATCAATTTCCTATTATGTTCATATATATTCCGTGTGGAGTTCTCATGAGAACTTGGACATGGGATCTAGGTTTATAGTGGTGGTTGGACTCGTTGAGCATTGTGGTTCACTTTCCTACATGGAACCCTAGTTCTCCACCCTACTTCAACATTATGGTCCACACATATTCATGGGACCTTGTTAGATGGTGTGACATATTCATAACAAGTGTTGAGGACAATGTATTCATAACGGGGGTGGATTGGATTATAGCTAGAGAGGTAATGTTGGGGCGAATGGCCCAGAGTGATAATAATGGAGGTCATTCAATGTAAGGTGCACTATATCCACTATATTATTAAATCATACCCACTAGGGTATTTAGATATATTACTGTGAACATAATTAAATGGAAGAGGACTTATTATAATGTTCCTCCTCTTCAATTCTCTTAAGTGGTTTGTAGCACTATATAAAGGGGTTCAATAAATGTGTTGGCACACAAAAATTTATGGAGAAAATCAAGGAGGTTTTGAAGAAATCAAGGAAAAAATTGGAAAAATATAAGGCAACATCAGAAAAGGGGGAGCACATCGAAAAAAGAGGAAAAGAAGCATCAGAAACAAAGGAAAACTAGCGCCGTGGAAAAAAAATTACAAAGTGGACAAACTACTATAGAGCAGTTGGAAAGTGGACAAGCACCAACTTGGAGAATGGTTGGATCGTGGACGAGACGAGATTGAGTTAGTTGGAAAGTGGACAAACCTAATCCACTTAGGGATAAGGTTTTAGTAAGGGATTTGTCCCATTTTTGGTATAAGTAGAATGTATTAGGAGTGTGGAAGAAGTTGGAAGTTCTTAGTTTTGTTTCGAGTTCTAGATTTTGTTAGTGAATGCATGTTCAAAGATTTTTTCTAAGTTTCATGAGGACTATCATGATCTGTGGAGATCGATTGTAATGGAGGAAGAAATGTACAATGCATGACACTAGATTTTGCAGGAAGATTAATAAAGAGATGAAGTTGCTCATCTTTGTAGACGTAGTCAAAGGAGGTGGTGAACCATGATACATCTAGGTTATGTGTGAATATTGACTACTTGTGGTTATATTTTCTTTAATGAGTTTTAGGATGAACATGTTAAGGAAATAATACTGTGCACTAAGGATAAACTGATGAAATATGTGCATCAACACTAAATGGATGAATTTCATAGTTAGTATTCAGATATGAATCCTCTATTGCAGTAAATGAATATATGGCATTGGGTATATGTTGTTATAATGGTTAACAAAGTTCTGTTGGAATATTTGTGTCACTAGTCATAACTAAGATATAGCTAGGGATATCATAATAAATGGGTATTCAAGGGATACCAGTTTAGTATATCTAATTCCCCAGAGAGAGAAGCACATCTCATCCCATGGTTGCAGAAACCTGAGTCTTCCAGGAACACATTGAATCCATCTCGAGTGAGACTACACAGTGCACTTAGTGCGTTGTGTTTCTTTCTAGTATCCAGAAGGGATGATGGTTGAAGGGTTGTAAGTAATCTTGTAGTTAGAACCTAGTTCATCCCATTAAGACAACAAATGGTTCTGTTGTCAATTGGAACTCAGAAGATTAGATCTAGAGGGATTTATCATGTAGTATAGCGTGAGGGTTTAAGAAAGGCGATTTTTTTATGTTGGAACTGCAAGAAAGAAGATATTGAAAGATTGTTGACAGTGTAGAAACTACAGTTTTCCCACAAAGATAATAGAATCCCTAGGTTTAATCCAAGACACTATGTGGAGACATATGTATTCAGCGAAATAAACAAAATCTTCTTTAGTGAGTTTCCCATGCTATTGGAGGAGTGGATAGCATGGTTGAAATATACCCATCTGACAAACATAGTTAGATTAGTGGAGTGGACAAAAGAGAGTACCGCACGGTTGAAGAGGGTGAATAAAAAATTCACACGTAGTAGATTTCTGGCTAGACAACATTGTAGTTGTGTATATCACTGAGTTGGTAGTAGATACATCAAAGTCTTACAATTTAGTAGATCAGAAGTGTTTTAAGGGTCCAAGGGGAAGGTACATTAGGTATTTGTACACTTCAATCAAAATATTATTGCATGATAAAGGGATATTAACCATGGAATGAGACAGCTAAACTACCCTGTGAGCATGGGGGAGTTAGGGGAAATAATATGTAAGTTATGAGATGGAGGGGGAAATGGATATAGGAGAGCGTAGTAAAGAGAAATATCCAATTATGATGGATCAAGAGGAGATACAATATATTATGTATAAGAAAACAATGATGTGCAATGGCAAACCCTACCAATATAAGCTCAATAGAAAGAAAAGAGCAGTAACCAAGAGGGTGATAAAACAAAAAATATATGATACTAATTGATAAAATATACATAATAACAGCAACATGGCGGAAACAAATACTAGCCAATACTCTTTAATGCATTCACTCCAATGTTACATATTTATAGTAAAATGGGTGATGCCACCTCATAAAGAGATTTTCTCTAGATCCTAAAATCATGCATGATGACAGGGCTAGGCAATATTAACTAAATCATTAGTCATTAGTTGAGGATATATTATTAATATCCTAAATGAATAATACAAATATAGGTGACAATTTATAGTTAGTGATTCGTTAAGGTAAGCCATAGGCTAAGAATCCCCCATTCAATCACAAGTCCAATAAATAATATCATCAATAAAGCATAAACTCGTATCAATTACAAGTCTTCATACTGAAACTCATGAGTTGAGCCTCAATGAATAACTACCTAAAAAACTGCCAATCTGGATGTTGAATGGTTCAATTGAAATGAACTAGAAAAGTGATGAGATATGGAAGTAAATAGTTGCAATATCTGAACATTTCTTGATTGTTTGACAATTTGATCATTTTGCCAAGTATTTTAGCTCAAAGAATATAATTTCTTATGTTAATTGGTGAACATGTACTATCACCACTCTACTATGAGTGTGTCACTGAAAGTGCTCTCTAAATCTGTGTTTTGGGATAACCACTAACCAATTGATACCATGTATATGATGGTTTTTGGATGACCACTAACCAATTTTGACACTTTTAGGTGTCCAATATCATACCAATGTATAATGTGTATGATTCAATTGAAATTCATTGAACCATAATCCTACCAAAGTATGTCATCTCTGGAAAATATCACTATGTAATCATGTGAGCCAGGGTGCATGTAATTTGTTCACTTGATGTAAACTCCAATCTGATGAGAGCGAACAAAGAGAAGTGAATCAAATTCTAGTCTGTAACATCCTCCTTGAAAATGATTGACAACTCAATCAAATGCCAAGCTACAATGCAGAAGGATCCTCTTGTCCTCTGCTATGTCCAATGACAATCTATGTGAACCAAACGTCCACAATATTACTCTCAAAATAAAAATCATTATACTCCCTTCTTCTATGCTGAAGTGAGTACCATACTTGTTCCATTAGAGTACAACACAAAGTGCGCATACGAAAAAAAATACATGTTATCTCATCCCATGAGGAACATGCTCGAAAGCTACGGCATAAGGAGACCACTTATGTGAGGTGAAAAAATGAAATGTGCTACAATATTGGTGTTTAATCGAGATTGAATTCTATGGTAAGACTTATATAGTCACTTGGTTGTTGATTACCATTGCCAAGGATCAATCCACTCACAATGAATCTTCAATCTTGCAGGTTTCTTCATTGTTGAACATCTGTCTGAAGAATGGTTATGCTTTCCACAATGCTGGCAAGGATTGAGATCAAAACATTGATTCTCCATGTGACCAACTCGATAGAAATGTTGACATTTTTCATTATGATGTTGAACTTGAACAGGTGAAGTTGAAGCTTCTTGAAGGAATCCAGAACTTTGGAACTTGATTGGTCTGTAATAATCTGGATTATGAAAGGTAACTTCATTGTCATATCCAAGTCCTTTTCTATTCTTGTTGTAGATGATTTCTTCCCAAGGCCTGATGATGGGCTTGGAAAGTGTACTGTCAACCTATTGCTTTGAAATCCATGGAAGTGGATTTATTGTATGTTGTTGCAACATTGAAAGGTTTTCTTCACTAAACTTAAAATAAAACTCTTGAAATGAAGGTTCATGAATAGCTTCGTCTTTTTCTACATTTTCAGTTGTCTTAATCAGTGGCTCCTTCACTAAATGTTGATTAAAAGCATCATCATCATCATCATTATCATCATCATCACAGAGAGGATTGTGCCGAACAAATACTAGTTCAAAACACTGCATTGGTTGTTGATTTTTGTGGTCCTTGATTTCATCATTCAATAGTTGGGATAGAGTTTGCAGAAGTCTAACTTTAGCTTGCGTCACTTGCAAACAATTTAGCAGTGATTGAAGAGTTTCTTTGCTCAATATCACTGTGTTTTATTCAATAGTTTTTATTATAATGTTCAGTAACTCTAATAATTCTAGATTTCGAGCCATTTCAAAACACTAAAAGAGATCTCCTTGTGTAGTTAGATCTCGATTACAATTTGACTCGACGGATGAAGGCTTCTTTTCGAGTCATTCACTTGAATCGCTCTCTTGAAATTCACGGTCTCTTGATTTTGTTTCATGCTCGCTTGTACTCGCTTGCTTGAACTTTTCTTTCTTTCTTCCAAGAAGTTGAGGGTGTCGGATACTACCAAAAATGCACCCAAAACTTTGATGTTTACAATGATTTGAGTTAAACTTCTCAACCTTGTCAATTTCGACTCAAAATTACAATGAACCAGGAATAAAAGTTGTGGGTGTCGAGTTCAACAGAGAATGCACCTTATGACAAATTCAATTCAACTCAACTTGATTTGAAAAAGACAAGTAAACTTACAAAAGGAATTTTTGTTGGTTATAATGAATCTTGATTCTGATGTTGAATTACTCTTGAAATTTGAATGTGTTGTTGATGCTTTTGAGTCTAGTTCTCCTTTGATTACGAGATTTTACACTTATTCATTTATTTTTTATTCTTTGTCAATGCTTGATTTGCATTAGTTTTTTCTTGAATGCATGTGTATGAGTAAAGTTGTTCTTGAGCTTGTGTGTGTTGCATTAAATGCTAAAATTGTAAGTGTGTTTATGTCAAAACTAGACAACAAACAAATAATCCTCGATGAAAGTTTCATCATAGCACACTATGCAAGAATACTTAGAGTGTACCTAAGATCCCCTTATTCAATTTCGACCGGATCTAAGACACAATCACTACAAAAAAAAAAATTATTAAAATTTTGATACAAAATCAAGCTTTCACCTTGCATTCCTTCTTTGAAATCTTCCTTTCATTTACAAGATTCTTTTAATCCTTCTTCCTTAAGTAAACAAATCACTTCAATATACTAATTACATGAATTTTAATTTCCCCACAAAAATACCACTTTCATTTTCTTAGGACTCAGAATGAAACTTTTACAAATAATATTTGACCCTTATTATTTTTGTACAACAATTCTCCAAAATCATTTGATAAATATTTGTACTTATTCAAAAAGTAACTTTATTTCATAAAGTTACTCACATGCAATTCTTTATTGTAATCCTTCAATCACTTATTTAATCATTCACCATGATTAATTCTTAAGAACAAAAAAACTTCACATTTTCCTTAGGCCTCCACAGAAGATAAAGTAACGAAAAGTGATATTTCAAAATAAATTTTGAAAAACCTCATTTCTAGGCACACGTCATGAGTGAAAATTTTTACCTATGGGTTGAATTTTCCATAACTTCATGGATTTAATGAGTTGTAGACTTGGAGATTTTAAGGGGTCGTCCTTAATGCTTCCATCATTGATATAATTCGATTGTGTATCCTCAAGCACGTTGATGTTTTGCTCAAAATACTTTTGCAACCCCTTAAATACAGATATTCAACTCTCATTAAATTATTGAAGGTATTCAGAAGCTGATATAATCTCGGCTAGTTTCACATTTCAATGAGTTGCAAATTTGTTAGATTTCCCAAGAAATCAGGTAGATTCATTTCGCCACAATGCTCAACAGATTTTAAAGCTGTTGAAAACTTCTAAAAACTTTACTTCCTCAATGAAGTAGAAAAAACCACAGTTGTGCTAGCGAAGCCATATTAGATCCAATGACTGTACTACAATCATAATAATTTTATCTACTCATGATATCCTCATGCATGAAAACATAGGTTCTTTGAGTGTTAATGTTTGGAATATGATACATATATTATATTGAAGTTTTATTGTGCCATTGCTACAACAAATCTCTCATTCGACTGATAATTTTAATTGCAATATTGAGAGGGGTAGCGATAAGGGCCATTGCATACGAGGGATAAGAAATCCTAACGATCGAGGAGAGTCCCTTCTTTGATAAGGATAATCGATGGGTTGACGAGAGATAATTGACCTCAGAACTAGCGCATGATGGATCAGATCCGAACCATATCTGGCCTGATTGGCATTTTCAAGGATACCTGGCCCCTCTAGTGAGCAGAATAGGCGCCAAACTGTTCGGATATATAGCGATTTCAGTGTTGATCAAGAGAGTTTGGATTGCTTGTCTATTTTTCTAGGAGGAAATACCACCGTCCATGTTTCCTCCAAGCTGGTTGTTGCGTATTTGATTGATCCTGATTGGAGAAAACATCATGCTTCTCTCATTAATATTTCCCATATCACAGAAGGCAGCTACACATTCTCCTCCTTCACGCGTCAAAGGAAGCTATAGAAAATTCTTCATCTGCATCTTTTCACAATCACAAAAATCCAATTTCCTCGCTATTGGCCAGATCATCATATGATTAGACAGATCTACGTTTTCTTGGCCAGAGACCGCTTTAGATATGTGTATATTAGAGGATGGTTGGTACAGTTTTCTTCAATGGAGGGTTTAATCACACAAATTGTAGAGACAAGATTCTGAAAAGCTATTGATTGGAAACGTCAATGCATAAACACACCCACCATGGAAACAAATCAAGAGACACAACTGAAGGCATCTCAAAAGTCCCAATTCACACAGAAATTGATATTTTTCCCTTATAAATACATAAGATAAACAACATGCCATGAAAACTTATCTCTTGAATGATCACTATAGGTATCGGATTGTTGTTTTTATCTTGGGAAAATGTCTTGCATCGCTCCTCCATATGGGTGCATCACTCTACTTGAAAACATTCATTGTAAAATAATTCTCCATGGCTATGATATTTTCATCCTCTTTTCACCATGGTGCTGATACCAATTGATAAAAAAAATATGCTTACTAATTGATAAAATATACATAATAACAACAACATGGTGGAAAAGGCATATTAGCCAATATTGTCTAAAGTATTCACTCCAATGTTACATATTTATAGTACAATGGGTGATGCCACCTCATAGAGAGATTTTCTCTAGATCCTAAAATCATGCATGATGACAAGCATAGGCAATCTTAACTAAATAATTAGTCATCACTAATATACTAAAAGAATAATACAAATATAGGTGACAAGTTAGACTTATTGATTGGTTAAGGTAAGCCATAGGCTAACAGAGGGAAGGATTGGAGAGTGATGAGGAAGAGGTAGAGGATCTCCATATTGTGAAGCACATTGAAGAAATATTGTGTGCCACATATTAAATAAATCATAGAGGAGCAGGATCTAATGAGGAAGTTAGTACCCCTGTCCATATCTAAAACAATGTACAACCTTAAACCCCATGTATGATTAACATATCAACGAAGAAAGATTTGCTTAGAGAACTAGTGAGTGATATTCAAAGGAATCTAGGAGATCATAATAGAAGTGAGGGTACAAGCGGAATTACCAACAGAATTGTAGGTAGTGGTACAAGTGGAAGTACCAGTAGAAATACTAGTAGGATTTCAAGTCCAAACAACAATACATAGATAGTAGTACCGCACAGATCATGTACAACACATTATACAATGGCAGGTGTAGATCCAACGACAAGATTATGATAGTTCCATGGGGATGGAATAAAAGACCCAGAGAAGCACCTATCTGTGTGTTAGCGAATATCGAAAGTGAAAAGAGTAACTAATGAGGCAACAAAAGTAGCACAACTATAAATAACTTTCATTAACTGTGCGTTGGATTGGAACATGAATCTACTGGTAAACAGTTCACAGGGTGCATCGGGAATAGTAGAAGAGATCAAGCACGCATTGATCACTATGTTTAAGAGGCCAAAATTAGAGGACAAATTTATGAATGATATGATTGAGGTTAGATAGAAACCAACAGAGTTTGTATCGGACATTGATAAGAAGTTCAATATGTTGAAAGGTAAGTTGAAGTATCCCATTTCTGACATGCAACATAGATAGTTGTTTTTAAATTATGTGTTACCACATTCCAAATATCCATTGAGACAACAAAAAATTCAAACCCAAGAAGAGGCATTGAAAGAAACGACGCGGCTAGAGGAGAATCAATATAATCATACAGATCCATCTATAGAGGAGATAAAAAAATCCCTCAAGAACTTGATAGTTCAATTAAACCAGAATAAAAGTAGGGAGAAAAGAGAAGCATTGTGGTGTACCCTTGGCATATTAGAGGGACATCACAAGAATGAGTATCTGACATTTGTGCGGTACATGGTAGTATGGACTACAAATTCATTGCCTACAGGAGGGCCTTTGTGTGAAATATGCAAGACACATGGGCATGATCCTTATCACTTCCCTATGATGCACAAGCACAAGACAAAACAAAAGAGTACTTTCTGTAAATTTTGTAAGTGAGTGGACATGAATACAAAAATTGTAGAACCCTAGAATGACTAAAGGAAATAACCTCAGATGCATACATGATGGAGGTTGAGTTGATGGCAGGACAAATTGTGCAATAGTTTGGCAAATTTCAAGAAGTGCAATAATTTCAACAACCCCCGCAGTATAATCACGCACCACAATATCATCAATAGAACATAGATCCACAGTGGAACATAGAAGGATTCAAAGGTAGAGGAAGAGGGGGAATGGGTAAAGGCAGAGGGCCTATCACCTTCCATAGTTGTCAGCAACAAGGACACTATGACAGAGATTGTCCTTAACCAGCAACAACATGCACATACTATTGCATAGCAGATCATGTGATAGAAGAGTTCTGGAATTTAATGATGAATATCCAAGAGAACATGAATCTAAATAAATAGAATGTTCAGTGGATTTCTATAGAAAAAAGGGATCCTAGGAGGAAAACCAATGTAGTGACTAGAGGAGGAGTGAAGATAGGAGAAGATGCACATAATCATAAGAAGGAATCACAATGCTCGATTCTGAAGAACACTCATCCGCAACAACAGTTTGATGCAAAGAAGGAGAAGGAAACTTTCAAGGAATAAAAGAAGGAGTTATTGAAGGATAATGTAGCCTCCACATCGAATACTACACCGAGGTATCATACTCCTGTTTTTGATATGCCTCAATCTTTGGATCATACTTATAAAGGAAAGAAAACAAAGAAATTATGTAACTTTAAGAATTTCCTGGAATCTTGCTTTAAATTACTTAATGATAAGAATTCCATGGATTTGTTTAAAAGTATGCTTGAGATATGTAGCACAAAGGAAGGGGTCAAAACAGAACCAAAGAAGATTAATAATGTCCATAGAAAGAAAATAACTACCAGATAGTTCATATTGAATGCAAATATAGGAGACTTTAACATGGAAAATGTTATCCTAGACTTAGGATCAGATGTCAACATTTTTCCAAAGAAGACTTGGGAATAAATGAAAGAACCTACACTAGGGCATTCACCTATCTAATTAAATCTAGAAAACCATCATAGAGTGATGCCCATAGGTAGATTTAAGATTATAATAGTGTATCTAGATGGTGTGCACACCACAACAAACTTTGAAATGATGGATATTGTGGATGAGTCTATAACATTTACAACACTATTGGAAATTGATTGGGCCTTTGATAATCGAGCCATAATTAATTTAAAGACTAGAAAGATGATATTTGAAGTTGGGAAATTTACAGTAGTATCACCTTTAGATCCCTCAGACTGTGAAAGATATGTAGAACCTATGTCGGAAATTGTTATAGAGGATGATGTGAACCAAATGTATAGAACTACTACAGGAGACGAAGACTATGTGAATCCAATTGCAGATGGAGTGGTCAATTGGAGGAGTATGAATTCCTACATGTCAGATTTTTATACTGGAGTTGAAAACTGGTAGGAAAGACTACATGAAGTCTCTACTAGAAGGTGCGCCAGAGTAACACTCATAGCAATATGGGTTGGGCCGGAAGAGGATAATTTAGAAAACCTCTTGAAAAGTTAGAATCAGAGTTTTTTGGTAGTCATAGATTATTAGTGTTGGATATAACACTGAGGGACACACCTACATGATGGTGGGGTGCACATAATAAGGTAATTCAGTACTGGTATCAGTGTAAGTGACTATTGCATTTAAGATTTTGTAGGAGTCAGAAGGATAGACTCCTATAGAAGTATGATGGAAGAGAGAACCCAAGTCAACACATAGATTATTGTGTCAATAATTGGAGATTGGTACCACCATGGGAATGGATGCATTACTTTATTCATACATTAGAAGGAATACCTAGTAATTGGTACAAGGAGTAAGAATTGCACAAATAAATTGCAAGTTGGGGTGCAATGCAACATAAATTTATTAGGACCTTTGAATTTGAAAGTGAGAATCCATTGGTGGATATAGCATTATAGAGGATCAAAGGGAAGATATTTGAAGAGTATGGGGTAGATAAAGTGTCAATAGACAAAGATTACAAAAAATAAATACTTGACAAGTCACCTGGAAATCTAATAAAATATGACTAGAAATAAAATGTGTTTCAATTAATCATACATTGGTTGTCAAAAATAGAATGTGTGTAGCTTGACAGGTCACCTTGAAATGTAAACAAAATCCATCTAGAATATAATTCATCTTAATCAATTATACATTGGTTGTAAAAAAAAATGGAATGCGTGTAGCTTGTCAGGTCACCTGGCAATCTAAACAAAACATGACCAGAAATATAATTCGTCTTAGTCAGTTATACATTGGCTGTAAAAAAAAATGGAATGTGTGTAGCTTGTCAGGTCACCTGGAAGTCTAAACAAAATTTGACTAGAAATATAATTGGTTTTAATCACTTATACATTGGTCATCAAAAAAATGGAAGTCTAAACAAAATATGACCAAAATATAAATTTGTCAGGCAAAATTCGGCCCCCAATCAATCGAAATGTAGTCCTAAGAAATGGAAAAATCACGAGGCAAACAAAAATGAAATGCATTCTTACTCAAGCAACGATTGCAATCTAACAATGGAAAAATTGCACTCTTAACTAGTGGTGAAAAAAATGCAGTGAAATATAACCAACAATGCATATGCATCAATAATAAAATGTAGAGAAAAGAGATCCAACAATGGAAACGCCTTCAGAAATCGCAGAGAAATAATTCAATCGTAACTGAATACCAACATTCATTTCTAAATATATAAATCTTCTCTAAACATTAAGATCATATTGGGTAGTAAATTGATGGGTAAAGTGAATAGTAGTGGGTTGAATCGCATGAGTGAATGTTGTCACCAGTCAAGAAGAGCAGAGGTTTAACACAAGAAAAAAAATGAAGAGAGTAAATGCCATTGAATCACAGGAAACACAGAGTAAAATCGTAGAGTAATGGTAGACTAGAAGTAAGGAAAAACACACAATAAATCACCAGGAGAAGCATTATAAACTCAGCCTTAAATAATTGTCAGGAAAGGTAATAAACACGGGGATCGACCTAGAGCATCATAAGCGGTTTGTTGCGGGAAGAAAAAAAATAGCACCACGGAGGTAATCAATGTAGCAAGGTGCAAGACAATCACTCAACTAGGGACAACCAACAGGGGTAGACAACAGGGCCAACACATATTTCACTCATCATCCATGCATAGAAAAGCAGGGCATTATAATCTATAGGTCCTTGTGCACCAAAGTGACGACCGTAGATTCGGCTCCTGGCCGATTTCTTAGGCATGTAATGAAGAAATAAGAATGCGGACGAAGTAAAGCATAACCCATCACAACAAATCGATAAAACTAGTTGGATAGTCACAACATTCAGGGATTGAAAGCAAAGGGAATCAAGTCAAACAACGAGCTTAAGGCTTATGGGGAAAATTAAGTTCTCGGTTGAAATGCTAAGTCAACATTTTCCTTACCCAAATAAAAGTACAGAAATAAAATCATAAAGTATAAAAATAATCTAGCATGTAAAAATAAAGGAAGCGTACCGTACTCCAAGTCACATGCTCTAAGTCATTGTCCCGTGCGCTCCTTACGACTCTTGCTTGCTGACCAATGAGACTTCACCAGTACTTCCCAGCCAACGCTAGGGGTACTCTTCTTCCCCTTAACCCCCCGAGCCACAAAGGGGGCACACACTCTAAACCAGAGAACAACTAGGTCCCAGCTCGCCTCGCAAGGCCGAGCTACCACTCCTCACCAAGCTATGTATCCCAACTGCCACAAGCTAAGTCATTCAAGTCTAAATTTTTGTAGCATAACATTACACATAACAGAAGGTATCCATCATCCTCCTCCTCCCTCCTTTATATAGAGTTTTTAAGTCATTTACTTTCCCAAAATCCCATTTAATTTATTGTTCAATAATTTAATTCATAAAAATCCTCCCTGTACATGTGTCACCCATCCCCTTCATTGCACCATAAATTAATTTCATTAATTAATTTGTTACTCCTATTTCCCTCATCCACCTAAAAGCATTCCTAGAATCACTCCTAGGTGGCCACATATTCCCTTATACAATTTAATTACCTACCCCCTTACTAATTCACTCGTTGAGTTCAATTTATAAAGTTCTTAAATGCTAGATACCATACTAAGTTAGTCTTTGTACTTTTTCCTTGTATTTCCCCTTTCTTTTTATGTTTCCCGCTTTTTCCTAGTTTCCTAATTCGTTAAAATTTCCCTCTTTCCCTTTTCATTTAAAACTCAAATTGGCAGGTGTAGAAAAAGAGTTTTTTTCCCTTTTCCCTTTTTATTAATAAATTTTTAATTAGCATATGTGATAAAACAATTATTTTCTTTTTTTCCCCTTTTTTAAATTTTATCCCCCAAAAGATTTTTATAAATTAATTGAATTACTTACGCCCTTCTCGTCACATGATTAATGATGATTATCATTATTATTTATTTATTTTAATTTTAATTTTTATATAAATAGATTTTTTTTTATTACAAGTATCACTTACACCTAGACTTTATTTTCCTAGGTTGGGCGACATTTTATTAGGGAAATTGTTTTAAATCCTTCTTATCACGTTATTTGTCCTAAGGACATCTAGGTTTATCCATTTATTAATTAACAGCGCGACATTCCCTTCAGGACACACTAGGTGCTCTAAGGGTGCAACCCACCTCATTCTGTTTCGGTTGCGTGACGTGCCCTTCAGGACACATTACGTGCTCCAAGGGTGCCACTTGCCTCTTTCCATTTTTCTTACGTGGAGTTCCTTTCAGGACACACTACGTGCTCCAAGGGCGCCACTCGCCTCTTAACTAACTTGGTAGACATAAAAAACCACTGGATTCAATACTCCGCCAGGTGATCTCGTGGCAGACTATGGGCCTGTAAGGAATAAGGCCCCTTCATTATTGTACGCCCCTTAGAATCATCATGAGAGACTGTCATAGTCAGACCTCATGACATCATGGGTATTATCAAACTATTTAATCGTTAACCAATAGTTCAAACCGCAAAAAGAGTTCTAGTAGGTTGTGGCAAGGCCGTTCTCCACACCTCTCCCTCAACATCTCTGGTAGTCGTGCGTGATCGCACTACTCCACATATGAGTCTAGTCGGCAAGCTATCATCATCCTGCATCATCAACAAGTCATGTCAGAAACAATATCCATAATCACATCATCTAATCAGATGCACACATGTCATATATACAACAATCAAACCCCCAATAGTCCACTCCCCGACTCAATCCAGAGTCCAAGGGGTTTCATCGATGCCGATGCATCCTCGAGTTCCAAAATATTGCACACACCGAAAAACTAAGTCAATAGCACCTGTCTATGTTAATGAAACAAAATAACATGTCATCAATCATAACGCCTCATAATCATAATCAAATGCCCAATAGTATAATAATCCAGATCACTTTCAAGCAAATATCCTCAAAGAATAAGTTTTCTCAGTGAGCGCAAGAGAGGGATGTTACATACACCCTCTCTTGGTCTAAACTTCGTCTCAAAGATTCACAGTATATAAGGGCCAAAATAATATGTATCACAATGTCATAAGTCTATCTATCAAACACAAATGAAAATTGTTGGCACATATCATATGAGTCCTCCCAAGTCGTCAAGTGTAGACTATAGTTGTCCCACTCGACCTTGACCTGTTCTACTATTCGACGTCATGGTTGTTGAATGCGATGATCCATGATGCATATCAGCTCAGCGGTGAGTGCCCCCTCATTTGATACCTGCAAGGAACTCATGTCAATAATATGTGTAGGATCACTCATATAATGTCTCAAAACAGATACGTGAAAAACATTGTGCATACGCCTCAAAGAATCAGGAAAAGTTAGTCGATAGGCCACAGGTCCCTTCCTCTCCACAATCACGAAAGGTCCCACAAACCTAGGAGAGACTTTAGCTCCCTTTCAAAACTTGATCTAACTCTTATGCAGTTTTACCCGCAAAAAGACTCGATGGCCAACTTCGTAACTATGGTCTACACAGTGCACATCGGCATAGCTCTTTTGTCGATCCTACACTTCTTTAATCCTTTGTATTATTGTTTTCATTTTTTCTTCCATTTCTTGGATCGCTTTTGGTCCCACCAGGACCCTATCCTAAAGCCAATCCCAACTCAAAGGCGTTCGACAAGGTTTCCTGGAAAGAAACTCGAAAGGCGAAATCTTAATGGTGTTTTGGTAACTATTGTTATAAACGAATTCCACTAGTGGAAATAATTTTTCCCAATGCTTTTGTTGTTCTATCACGTACATGCACAACATGTCCTCCAAGGTCTAGTTCATTCATTCGGTCTTCCCATCGGTCTCTGGGTGAGACACAGTACTAAAGTTAAGTTGGGTCCCTAAGGCATCTTGGAAACTAGTCCAAAATCATCTAGTAAACACCGATCCTCGATCAAACATAATCCTCTTAGGAACACCATGCAACCTCACAATCTCACTGATGAAAACTCTAGCTATGTCAGGTGCCTGATACATTGTACGCACATGAATAAAATGATCACTCTTCATCAGAGTGTCGACTACTACAAAAATCGAGTCGTGTCTCCTTTCCCTCAGTGGAACTCCAACGATGAAATCCATCAAAATAACCTCCCGTTTCGATTGTGGAATAGCGTGTGGTTGTAGTAATCTCGCTAGATGTCTATGTTCATCCTTTACCTACTAACATTCTAGACATATGGCCACATATTTGACTATGTCTGCCTTCATTCCTTTGCAGAAGAATAAGTATTTATGTTCTGCCCTCATCTTCATGACTCCTGGGTGAGCCATGTATACTGCTCTATGAGCCTCGTTTAGGATCAAGATCCTCAACTCATCGTTCAGTGGTACGTTAATCTGATTTTTAAACCTGAATAATCCATCGTCATCAAGTGTAAATCCTTCAAATCTTGGTACCATCATTGTGTTTTGTCCAATAAAAGCTTTGACCTCTTTGTACTAGTCATCGTCACGCTCTAAAGTTAGAATATTTTCACATAGATTTGTCTGAAGAGGCAATAGAGAAAAATATGTGTGGTCTCTGACTCAATGCATATGCCACTCGGTTCACTATTCCTTTTATATAATAAATCTTGAAATCGTACTCGCTGAGCAGTTTCGACCAACGTCGTTGTCATGCGTTGAGGTTGCTTTGCATAAAGATGTGTTTTAGTCCATAATGGTCCATCTTCAATTCAATTTTTTGTCCAATAAGGTAGTGTCTCCAAACCATCAAGGAATAAGTAATGGCTAACAACTCCAAATCATGTGTCACATAGTTTTCTTCATACCTTTTCAATTTCCTCGAGATGTAAGAGATCACTCGACCATCTTGCATCAATAATCTGCCTAAGATTTCCTTGGATGTGTCAGTGTGTGCCAAGAAGTCCATGCCCTTGTCAGGGACCTTTAATATCGGTTCCATTGTCAAGAGCTCCTTGATCCTCCAAAATTATTCCGTGCATTTCTTGGTCCAAACAAACTTCTTGTTCTTCTTTTGCAATTCCATGATCGGATTTTCTATATCCGAAAATCCCTCGATGAACCGTCGATAGTATCCTGCTAAACCCATGAAGTTGTGCACTTTTGGTACATTCATTGGTGCAGGCCATTCCATATTGTCCTCGACCTTTGCTGGATCCAGGACAATACCTTTACCAAATATTACATGCCATAAGTAGTGAATCCTCGATTGATAAAATGAGCATTTGGAAAACTTCCCATACAATTTTTCCTCTCGAAGACATTGTAGCACCAAGCACAAGTGCTCATCATGCTACTCCATCATCTAAGAGTAAATAAAAATATCGTCAATGAATACTTGAAAAAACTTGTACAAGTACTCGTGGAACACCCCATTCATTAAACTCATAAATACCCCTGGGGAGTTTTTCAGTCCAAATGGTAAAACAATAAAGTCGTAATGTCAAAACCTCATATTAAAGGTGGTCTTAGGGACACCATCCTCCATAATCCTTAACTGGTGATACCCTGATCGCAAATCGATCTTGGAAAATAATGTCGCACCCTTCATCTGGTTGAGAAGATAATCAATCCTTGGCAATGGATACTGATTCTTTATCATTACCTTGTTCAACTGACGGTAGTCAATGCATAGTCCCCACGACCCATCCTTCTTTCGTAAGAAGATAGCATGTGCACCCCATGGTGACACACTCGCACGTATAAGTCCCAGGTCTAGAAACTCCTTCAATTGCATTCTCAACTCTTGTAACTTCGGGGTCGACATAGGATAAGGATTTTTAGCTATTGGTTCAATCCCCGACTTTAGTTCTATTGTAAACTCCAATTCCCTCTCTGGCGGAATCCCAGGTAACTCCTCAGAAAAAATGTCTGCAAAATCTGTCACCACCGGAAGGTGTTATGGACCTTCCGCTACTCCCTTCTTGTTTAATGCAAGGATCGCATAAATCTTACATTCCTTGTGCATTCTCTTTCATAGTTGCAATGAAGAGATGAACCTGAGGAAAACTCCCTATTTCATCCTACAATCATGTGTGTTTGTCCCTCATCATTGACCAAGCTCAATAGTTTCATCTTATAGTTGAGTATTGCCTCATGCGATTTCAGCTAGTCCATACCAATCATGACGTCATAATATTCTAAGATCATGACGTATAGGTTGGCCCTGGTGACAAACTCTCCCCGGTTAAGGGTACAACCTGTAACCTTTCCTCCAACCTTATGTTTGGCTCATGAAGCCATGTATACAAAGTTAAACTTCTCTTCTTAGACTGCCTTTACTTAAATCCTTTTTAGCGTTGCACCAGAAATGAAACTCTCGGTAGAATTGAGATCTATAAATATACTAAGGGTCTGGTCAGTGATGGTACTTGACATCTCAAGCACAGTTGACTGGTTCTCTTCCTGGTGGTTATTCACCATTGCATGAATCCGATGGGCCTTGCCCAAATCTCTCACAGTAGTGGGTCTGGCTGATCTATATGCTCTAGTCCTCTCCACTAGGAATTCGCACTGGTAGTGTGGCTCCCCACATGTCCAACACCCCTTCTTTGGTCTAGTACTCCTGGTACCCAAAGTAGAAGATGATGGCCCACCATACTGGAATGTTGGTCTATTCTGCTGAACATGCCTAAACTGTTGTTGTTGCGGTCAATGTTGTTGTTGATGCTGTGGTCCTCGATAAGGTGTCCACTACTGAGGCGTTGGTCATTGAGGTGTAGTGAAAGTTGATCCTCTATGGAAGCCATGATATCTTGGCATCTGTCTAGCTGGTGTCTGATGTTTCAATGCAGTAGATGACACCTACCCTGTTGGTCTCGCTGGAGTCCATATCTTAGCCCCACTGATAAGCTCCTCATCTGCTATGAGGGCCTTCTGGATGAAATCATATAAGGTCTGAGGCATCAAAATACTGACCTTTGCACATATATTTCCATTAAGGCCGAACACAAACCTGTTGACCTTAAGTTTCTCAAATTTAAGATGTCGAGCATACCGAAGAAGCTCTATAAAATGAGCCTCATACTCGAGCACCATACAGTAGCCTCGTCGTAAGGCATTGAACTCATTGAGTTGATGCTCAATGAATTCCTCTAATAGGTAACTCTCTCAGAACCATTCCTTGAACAGTTCCCATGACACATCTTCGACGACCATGCTCAGTTGTGGCAGGAGCATCTTCCACCATAGAAGGGTGCTCTCCTTTAGTTGAATTACCACCATGTGGACCTTCATGTTGGAGGTATAGTCACGAAGTGCAAAGCACATTGCCATATTCTCCAACCATGCATCGGCAGTTGCATCGTCCGAGGCACCAAAGAACTTGAGAAATTTCACCTTATCGAGTTCGGGGTGAATGCTACCAGTACTAACCGGAGTGGACGGTGGACCCTCAGGGGGTGTCGGTGCCCTGGCCTCCTCTCTGTCTAAATGGTTGATCAGTGCCTCAGACATGCACTAAAAATATCTCCTCAACCCAACCACACCACCCACCACTCTTTTCTCTTACCCGACAACCTCTTCATCTCCCTAGGGGTTAGAACTCTTAGGTGTGGATGTTGTTGGAGGCATCGTGCCTCCTCCCCTAGTACCCCTTCGTTTTCGTCTGTGATGTCCTCTAACCATGATTACCTAGATGAATATAAGTCAACCTAATTAGAAAATTATAATCAAATATCATATCAACAAAAGCTGTAGTGATCCCAAGTCGCGGGTTGAACCCTCTTTGATACCATGTGCAACGTCCCCATCGTTAGGACTACAAGCGAAGAAGAAGTTCATTTTTTTTTTTGTTTTTAGGAAGGAAGGCTAAGATGACAACAATTGAACCAAACGACTAACGATGAATACGAGCACGTAGTCTACGAAACATACAACTATGACTCCACTCACTAGCACAAGAGAAACTGGGTGAAATGTGCATACAACAATAAGGATAAACAACTACCCGCCTGATGCGATAGGACCATGCCTACAAGATGAGGGACAACATCCCCCTCTAGACACAATGGCCTTAACGACTAAATACTAGAACCTCAAGGCATGCGAACCAAATGCATCAAGGAGTTCAACCCATGCGCCAAAAGAAAACATACAACACTCAACAACACTCACACGGAAGGCACCGACTCCAGCCAAGTTATCGTTCACCGCTACCCAATAGGGCACACCATGATCCTCTTATTGAGAATCATGTTGTCCCCAGGTGATAAATGTGTTAATAACCTTGTCACAACAAATTCTATCTGGACCATAGACTCAATACCAACCCATGCGCTAGGAGACCGAAATAGTTGACACAAAGACTACACTTATGCCCCCAAGAAACAGGTCGGCAAGACGTGATATGACATCAAAAAGAGAGCGCAGGCCATTACACGACTTCGCCAACAAGCCGACCAATCATCAGGTCTAAACTAGTCAATAATTACAATTTGTTTTGGCATTGATTACCAATCTAAATTTTTCAAGTCTAAATATAAATTAGTGTTTAATCTACAATCAAATTTAACATTAAATACAGTCAATTTCAGCAAGTCTAAATTACAAATTAGTCATAAATTTACAATATGATTAACATTAAATACAAATCAAATTTGGTGAGTCTACATTACAATTTAGTCATTAGCTTACAATCTGATTAACATTAAATACAAGTCAATTCGACAAGTCTACATTAAAATTTAGTAATTAACTTACAATCTGATTAACATTAAATACAAATCAATTTGGCAAGTCTACATTACAATTTAGTCATTAATTTCAATCTAATGACAAATCTAGGTTAATCAATACTAAAACTAATGGAAAAGTCTGGTCAAAATAAATTTAAAGGCTGTCTATTCACATGAAGATGATGTCTACAAAAATGTTAATAAATTGTTGTATAAAGTAATTATAAATTACAATTGTTGTAAAACTACTGTGTAAATTATACATGGGCTACCAATTAAAAAAATAGAATGCTTGTAGCTTGACAAGTCACCTGGCAATATAAATGAATAAAAAAATACTAGAATATATAATGTGTTTTAATGAAGGTTACACATTGTCTGTCAAATTAAAATCGGATTTTGTGCAGATTGACAAGTCACTTGGCAATCTAATAAAATATAACCAGAAATAAAATTTGTTTCAATCAATTATACATTGGCTGTAAAATGGAATGCGTGTAACTTGACAGGTCACCTGGCAATCTAAACAAAATTTGACTAGAATATAATTCATCTTAATCAGTTATACATTGGCTGTAAAAAAAAATGGAATGCATGTAGCTTGTCAGGTCCCCTCAGAATCTAAACAAAATATGACCAGAAATATAATTCTTCTTGGTCAATTATAGATTGGCTGTCAAAAAAACTGAATGCATGTAGCTTGATAGGTCACCAAAATCTGACTAGAAATATAATTAATTTTCATAAATTATACATTGGTTGTCAAAAAAATGGAATGCGTGTAGCTTGTCAGGTCTCCTCGAATTCTAAACAAAATATGACCAGAATATAAATTCATAGTGAAAAATTTCCCCACCAATCAAACAAAATGTAGTCCTAAGAAGTAGGAAAATCGCCAGGAAAACAAAAATGAAATGTAGTCTTACTCAATCAATGATTGCAGTCTGACAATGGAAAAATCATAGTCTTAAGTAGTGGTGAAAAAAACACAGTGCAATATAACTAGCAATGGATACACATCAATAATAAAAACACAGAGATAAGAGATCCAACAATGGAAATTCCTTTAGAAATCATGGAGAAATAATTCAATCGTAACTTAATACCAAAATCGGTTTCTAAATAAATAAATCTTCTCTAAACATTAAAATTGTGTTGGGTAGTAAATTCGTGGGTAAAGTGAATAGCATTGGGTTAAATCACATGGGTGAATGTCCTCAACGGTCAAGAAGAGAAGAGGTTTAACACAAGAAAAAAAAACGCAGAGAGTAAATGCCATTGAATAACAGGAAACACATAGTAAAATCGTAAAGTAGTGACAGACCAGAAGTAAGGAAAAACACACAATAAATTTCCAGGAGAAGCATTATAAAATAATCCTTAAATAATTGTCAGGAACGATATTAAACGTAGGGATCAATGTAGAGCATCATAAGTGGTTCGTTGCGGGAAGAAAAAAAAACAACCACAGAGGTAATTAATGCAACAATGCGCAAGACAGTCACTCAACTAGGGGCAACCAACAGGGGTGAAAAGTGGGGGCAATCGATCATTTTCTCATGATCCATGCATAGAAAAGGAGGGCATTAGAATCTATAGGTTGTCGTGCATCGAAGTGACGACCATCAATTCAACTCCTGGCCGACTAATTAAGAATGGAATGACAAACTAGGGATGAGAGGACGAAGTAAAGCACAAGCCATCAGAGCAAATCGATAGAACCAGTCTGACAACCACAACATCCAGGGATCGAAATCCAAGGGAATCAAGTCAAATAATGACGTTAAGGCTTATGGGGAACATTAATTTCTTGGTTGAAATGCTAACTCAACATTTTCTTTACAAAATAAAATTACAGAAATAAAAGCGTAAAGTTTAATAATAATCTACCATATAGAAATAAAGGAACTGTATTGTAGCCCAAGTCACCCACTTTGATTCATTGTCCTGCGCTCTCGGTGCAACTCCCTCTTCCCGACCAATGAGACTTCACCGGTACATCTCAACCAACGCTAGGGGTATTCTTCTTCCCCCTTAGACGCCCGAGCCGCAAAGGGGCCACACACTCTAAACCAGAGAACCACTAGCTCCTAGCTCGCCTTGCAAGGCTAAGCTACCACTCCTCACCGAGTTGGGTATCCCAACTCCCACAAGCTAAGTGAGTCAAGTCTAAATTTATGCAGCGTAACGTTAGTCATAACATAAGGTATCCATTATCCTCCTCCTCCCTCCTTTATATAGATTTTCTAAGTCATTTGCTTTCCCAAAATCCCATTTCATTTATTATTCAATAATTTAATTCATAAAAGTCCTCCCCATACATGTGTCACCCATCCCCTTCATTACACCATAAATTAATTTCATGAATTAATTAGTTACTCTTATTTCCCTCATCCACCTAAAAGAATTCCTAGAATTGCTCGTAAGTGACCCCATATTCCCTCACACAATTTAATTTCTTACCCCTTTACTAATTCACTAGTTGATTTCAATTTAGAAAGTTCTTAAATGCTAGATACCTTACTAAGTTAGTATTTCTTCTTTTTTATTGTGTTTCCCCTTTCTTTTTATGTTTCCCGCTTTTTCCTATTTTCCTAATTCTTTTAAATTTCCCTCTTTCCATTTTCATTTAAAACTCAAATTCGCAGGTGTAGAAAATTAATTTTTTCCCCTTTTCCCTTTTTATTAATAAATTTTTAATTAGCATATGTGATAAAACAATTATTTTCCCTTTTCCCCCCTTTTTAAATTTTATCCCCCAAAATATTTTTATAAATTGATTGAATTACTTACCCCCTTCTCGTCACATGATTAATGATGACTATCATTATTATTTACTTATTTTTATTTTCTTTTTATATAAAAATATTATTTTTTTATCACAAGTATCACTTAGACCTAGACTTTATTTTCCTAGGCTCGGTGACATTTTATGAGGGAAATTATTTTAAATCCTTCTTATCACATTATTCATACTAAGGCCATCTAGATTTATCCATTTATTAATTAACAATGCGATGTGCCCTTCACAACGCACTAGGTGCTCCAAGGGTGGCACTCACCTCATTATGTTTCCCTTACGCCACGTGCCCTTCAAGACGCACTACATGCTCCAAGTGTGCCACTCGCCTCTTTCCATTTTTCTTGCGCGACGTGCCCTTCAGGACTCACTATGTCCTCCAAGGGTGCCACTCGCCTCTTGATTGACTTGGTAGACATCAAAAGCCCCTGTAGTCAATACTTCGCCAGGTGATCTTGTGGGAGACTAAGGGCCTCTAAGGAATAAGGCCCCTACCTTATTGTGCACCCCTTAGAATCATTGTGAGCGACTATCGCAGTCGGCCCTCATGACATTGTGGGTCTTCTCGAACTAAGTAATCATTAACCTATAGTTCGAGCCACGACGAGAGTGCTAGTAGGTCGTGGCAGGGATGTTGTCCACACCTCTCCCTCAATGTCTCTGGTAGTGGTACGTGACCCTTCTACTCCACATCTGAGTCTGGTCAACAAGCAATCGTCAACCTACATCATCAACGAGTCATGTCATAAATAATATCTATAATCATATCATCTAATCAAATGCACAAATGTCATATATACAAAAATCAAACCCCCAAGACTCCACTCCCCGACTCGATCCAGAGTCCAAGGGGTTTAATTGATGCCTCTGCATCCTCGAGGTCCAAAATCCTACACACTCAGGAAAACCGAGTCAATAGCACATGTTTGTGTCAGTAAAAAAAAATAACATGTCATCAATCATAACTCCTCATAATCATAATCAAATGCCCAATAGTATAATAATCTGAATCACTTGCAAGAAAGTGTCATCAAAGAATAAGTTCACTCACTGCACACAAGAGTGGGATGTTCCAGGGGGTTTCCATTGTGTTCGATGGTAAGAAATCTATTCACACATTGGTATTCATGTAGTGTCTTAGATTCCATTAGGCTTATTCGTGGTTTCCCCGCCTTTGTCTGTAGTTTTCCTTACTGGTTGCCATTAAGAGGGTTTTTTTCGTGCATTGCTTGCATCTGTTGCATGCAAAAGATGAACAATGTCATTGGTTCATGAACATGTTCTTCGTCTGAGTTCCTCCAAATCATCAAGCTACTGCCTTGTACCTTGTTTTGACTGATGAGAGATTCCTTAATGCACTCCTTTCAGCGGGTCTCCTTCCATTGGCTTCAACCCATCTATTCTGGAAATGAGACCTATTGTCTTATGAGTACCTAGAGGCTTGCAATCATCAGTGGTAGTTTCCCTCGCCATAGACAATTCTGAATACATCAATGTATCTTGCTCAATGGATTCTTCAAGTGTTCAACCTTAGCTCCTTTATTCACACTTGTAAGAATGTACTTAATCCCTTGATACCTACTTTCATCATCGGTAGGATGTCTCGCATTTGTTAATGGTATGTCTTAATGACCGATAATCAAACAAAGTCTCATTCAGGTTGACCTCAACTACTTTATTCACATGATGTAGACTTGCACCTTTGGTAGATCATGTAGAAGAATTGAAGACATCAGTTCATAGTCGCATATTTCATGAGTTGTTTCTATCATTCATTGGGCCAATACCTACATGACTTCAGTGATCATGGGAGATCAGATTGTACTTCATTGTATAAAAATATCTTCAGACTAATCTTGAGACTTCTTTTCACTGGACTTGTTAGTGACTATAACAACCTATGGCATGTATCTAACCTTGTATTTCATATTCATGGCCATGAACAACTGTTTGGTATATTTCCACATGGATCCACAGTGTTATTCAATTGGCATCCATGTGCACAAATTCATTCTAGATTGTAATGTTCTTATGAGAAAATAGTTCATCTAGTTGGGTCTCCATTACTCCACTTCTGGAATTATAATATAGTTCATCCATCATATATACTCCTTTTACCTCACACATTAGGGGTCATCTATTATAGCAAGATTTGCCTCACCCTATCGAACTTTCTCATAAGGCCTTTTCCATTTCCCTATGCAGAATTTAAGTCTTCTTTTTATAATTCCAAAAGCTAAAAATCATATTTTTCCACATATACATGCCCTAACAACTATACAACAAGCGTATATGCAGGTTGTACCATTACAGCCCATGCACATCGGGTTTTGTGCCCAAAATTAAAAAATGGTGTCATGTTTCCATGTCATTTCATGAGATCTATGATCCTTGAACTTCCATATACTTGAAATGTTCTGACTCGTCCCTTCAATTCCATTTGAAGGATATAAATGGGCCATATCCAAGCTATGGAAAAGAGGATAAGAATTCAATTTTGAGAGAAATGTTACTCTGGAGAAATTATTTACTTCATATTGACTATGCAACCCTTTGTCCTTTTAAGTCTAAACACATTCTTCATCCCCCAAGATATTGCCTATTTGATGGAGAACCTCATTGTCTCTCTTATATGAGATTTTCTTTCGTGAAGGATTGAAGTGTTGGAGGCCAAGCTGGAAGGGACTTAGTTTATCGGTTTTGAACGTGACGACACAAAAGTTTGTCATTCATACAAATTTTTTTATTACATTTTAATATAAATACTCTTTTCTCATCGAATTAATGTCTTGCAAATATTTGAATTATTATTCCATGGGCGTATTTGTTATGAATATTGATGGATTATGTTATGATATGTGCTAGCATTATATATTATCACCATATGCTTTCATATCTTGGTTGTTGAGGAAAAGTTGCAGGTATATAGCTTTGGGTCAAGTGCTCAACGGTGGACTTCATCGAATGTCCGGACGAGGTAGGCTCTTTATCTTGTCTTGTAGCACATTTTTTTTATAGCATAATTGATATTAGAGTTGATTTTTGTAGTCATTTTCATCTATGGTGGTTTACCCCATGCCATAGAGTGATTTTCATCGTAACAATAGGAAAATAGTTAGAGGTAGAAGAAAACAAAAGATATGAGTAAGTTAAGCAAAATAAGAAATTGAAGTTGAATAATATAGGACTGTGCCAAAAATTGAGGAAATTTTTAGCTAATGCCTATGAGATTGAACTACCAGTTGACATTGGAATTTCACCAATACTCAATGTTGCATATTTATACCTTTACCGAGATCCTGAAGCAGAGAATGAATATGAACAATAAAATATAGAACCAATTCATTGGATGAAGTAATTACCTACAACAAAATAATTGCAAATGTAGAAGATCGTTAACTAGAAGATTGTCAAGAGAACCAAAAATAAATAAATTGATATGAGTATTCGGTCAAGTGGAAGGACATTCCAACATAATATGAAACTTGGATGACTTCTATAGATATCCAAAATCAAGGAAAACAAGTTGAAGACACCATGGACATGAATCCATGAATATTTTATTCTTTGGGAGTCTGATCCAGGAGCATCAATGAGTTTATTTTGAGAATGACACAGGAGGTCAAAAGAATTTAATCCGGAAGTTGGTTTCCTAATTTTCATTTTGTTTGTAATATTGAACGAGATATCTTTAGAAGATATTCTATATTTATTCAATGTAATAGGCGTTAATTTGTTGCTAAGTCTTAGGAACAAATTTCTAGATTTGGGATGAGCTGGTTAGGGAACTACCGAAGAGCTCAAAGGCATAATTTGTATTGTGAAATACAAAAGAAAGAGAGAGAGAGCAAGAGGGAGACATGAAGTTTTTGGTGTGTGGAGTTGTTTGAGGAGAGAGTTTGAGACATTAATAAATATAGTGTGTGTAATTTTGAACCAGGAATACTTTTCTTCGGTTCTTAAACAGAATGAGTGTGGTGTGGATTCGTATTTTTTTTTTATCTCTGTATATGCTCATAATTTCTCCACCATAACACTATAAGTGATATAATTGAGTTATTTTTCTTCTGGTAGATCTAGATTGGCACCTATGTCACATGAATTTTCTTTGACAGTGGTTTGTAGGTTTTAATGTTCAGATATGTGTACTGGAGAGGTTTTGAAGTCAAAATTCATGTTGAAACATTGATAAATATTTTCTGTCAGATCGATATGTGCTTTGGTCAAATATTTAAAGTGTACATAATAGAGAGTCTGAAATACTATTGCTCAAGGATTTTTGAAACTAGTTTGAAGGACTTTTAGAGTTGCTTGAGTGGTATAGTTTCCAACAAAGTTATCAAACTCTACATCTATGGGTAGATGACTTGATAGGTTATCGGGAAGAGAGATATGCAAGAGAGAGAGAGAGAGAGAGAGAGAGAGAGAGAGTAGGAGGGGAGGAGTGAGCGAGAAAGGGAGAGAGAAATAGAGGGTGCGAGAGGGATACATATCGAGAGAAGGCGGAGAAAGTGAGTGGGGT